>JASANB010006593.1:0-35102 GCA_030248155.1 Sabatieria punctata
AGAGGGCACCGCTCTGGTCTCTTTCGCGATAAATTCCGGTCCGCGATCCATATAGCAGAATCGAATTTCGTGTGGAAAATCGTCTATCAGTTTTCTCAGAGCTCCATTATGCGCTCCGACCAGAGGTGGATCCCAGCGGCGCGATGGCGGCGTACTCGCTAAACGCGTCCACCATTACTGGAGCATAGGGAAATTGCGATTTGGTTCCCGCGCCCGAATGCCACACATCTGCGGCTACCATTTGGTCGGGAGCCGAGACGAGAATCGGTCTGTTGAAAATCTTGGTTTTGTGAGCCGGTGGTCGTTTGTGTCTAGCGTAGCTGGGCTCGGTGGAGAGAAATCGTTTCACATCGGTCAAAAAGACAGAGAGAGCCATCTTTTTTCTTTACCGATCTCCACAGTTTCTCCGCGCCCATCCAGCCGCCTCCACCTTTTGCCGAACCATGATTCTCGTAACAACGCGACCTTCGACGGTGTCAGAATAATGATTAATGATCATAACGATGTTTAGGCGACGCCTTTAAATCTCGGTGGGAGAGAGCCGGAGTCTCATTTCCAACCGCTTCGATGCAGCGCGCGCGTGACGACGATATGGCGAATGAATCATCGCAGGATGGCGTGACGATATGCGTCGACCGAATCGGTGTCTATCTGCGAAACTACTTCGCCAAACACTTTCCATTTTCGGTGGATGAAATCGTAGCCGATTTGGATGGAACGCTAGAGTTATATTTTCACGGAATCGGGAAACCACATCTTCGGGCATTGTACGATGGCATAGTAGGCGAGAAGTGGACCGGTCTGGGAGAAGAGGTTTTCCTGGAGGCCGCCTGCACAGTATTAGATTCTCACTGCGAATGGTTCAAAGTCAGAAAACCGATTATCAATTTTGACGAAAACTCACCGTGGGAAAGTATCGATCATTTCGGCGCAGGTTGGTGGAACGAACTTCAGTTCGTGACAAAACCGCAAACCGGCAGACAGTTGGTCAGCGATCTGATGAGACAGTATGTGGTGCACAACTTCGGGCTGACCACATTGGTTCCCAACTATCACAAACCTTACTGGATCAATCTCAATGAAATGTTCATTTTTCTGGAACATACCGAAGCTATTTTCGACAGAATGAGCAACGCGGAAAAAACTTTTTTCGACGATTTAGCGGCTAGAGCGAAAATACCACCCCCCGTGGAGGATATAAAAAAGATGATACCGTTCCAATGACCCGAACCACTCTATTTGGCTAGCTTGATCGACCGTCGTCAGACCTACGATAGACTGTTCGAAATACTGGAACCGTACTATCATAAATTTCTGATGGGTCACATGGATTTCGATTTGTGCCTCTTGCGAATGTTCGATTTGACCGGTGCATGCGTTAGCGAATAAGTGGATGGTTTTTTCGAAATTGGATCAGTTTAGTAAAATGATGATGCAACGGATGGTTGATGTAGCGAATATGTTAATCGAAGAATTCTGTCGGAGACGAGGCAGAGCTATTGGTTTGGTTCTAGCCTATCTGGTCTTGTTGGCTTGCGTGGTGATTTTCGGTGGTGGTGGTGGTGGTGGTGTCAAAAATGAGTGTGGATGTGAGAGCGAGGCGTTCGATGAACTGGCTTACAGACTGTGTTCGGACTATCTTCTACTCTATCACCATTCGAACCGAGACAGAGTTTATTGGGAAGAAAAGGAGATCCTGGAATTTAAACTGACTATGAATTATCTACTCGATCCGACAGTGTGCAGCAGCAGCAGTAGCAGTGGTTGTAATGCTATATATAAGTTTTATTATTTACAGTTTGTATTTGAAATGAATGGAAGCCGGTTTCATCGTATCTATTTTCAAGGTAGTTTAATCCCAACGCGAGATGTCATGCGATTGTATTCAGTTGTTCAGTGATTAAAAAACATCAACGATTTTATTTCTTCCTAGTAGTACCACCACCACAGTATCAGTTACCATCATCGTTGTCATTGGGAATAGGATCACCGGTAATAGTGGCCGCATCGTTATCATCGGATTGGTGATGCGCTAGATGCCAATTCTTAAACTCTTCGCGCCAGGCGGTGTCGTGGCGTAAACGAGTAATCGGGTCTTGATCGATGAAAAATTCGATTAACGCGCTTAGTAGATATCTGGAAACATCGACCACGCTGAGCTTCGATTGGAGGACGTTTTCCTTGAAACTGGTCATGACATCGTTGCGAGGCGTGCATTCGAGGTACTCGGCGAGGTATAAGTCATAGCGCATCTCGATATCCATCATTATGCAAACATCGTGGGCCTCTTGATTCAACGCGAACCGGTCATTGCGACATCCATCGCAATGACGATTGGTCACTTCTCTGACGCGCAGATTCTCCGATACAGCTCGAAAGAACAGTTCTTTTAGGTCTACCGGACCATCGTCGGCGTTAGAGCTCATGATATAAGAACAGTAGCAGTAGTAGTAATGGTGTAAAGATGGCTTTTCGCTCTCTATATACGCGACGACACGATCATCAATCATATAACCGTCACCATTAACTAGGTCACTGGTATTTAAGGCTCGGTCCATCGCTAACAGCCACAACGATGATGATGTCTTCTTCGCGTAAGCGGAAAATATCGCCTAGGCCTTTGATCAGAACCGACGACCACGGTGGTCACGGTCGGGTGGAAGATGAAGATGTGATGTTACTAACAAAACAGTTCTGGCCAGAAATTCGTAGCAGAGAAACTCGCTATCGTTCGATGGATGTACACAACTTCCGAACAACATCGTTGACACCGCGCATCGTGGGAAAACTATTGCGCAGAGTCTACGACCGACAAGCGTCCTTTAATGGTCGAGGTCGCGTCTTCAAAGTCGGTATTCGCGTTGGCATGATACTGTTCGATAAAGTAACCAACGACATCTATTACTGTCACGCCGGAGCTAACACCCAGCTCAACGACAAAGCGATAGTCATTCGCAGAAAACACGACGTCGATGTTAGCATCGAAGCTCTACAACAACAAGATTTCCGCGAAAAACTATTACAACGGGCTCCAGATTCTCGCTATGTGTTTTTCCAATCTACGAATGTTCAGTTCGTAGTCACACCTTTACACAGTTTCCCACTGCGTGGAAATCTGCTACCCTCCGATTTCCCGGATAATCTGATCAGACGAAGGGATCTTTACTGTTTCATATCCAGTTCCAACGGAAAGAACCTGTTGAACGATGGTCTGTGTCTGTTTCGATGTCTAGCCGTTTTTTTGTCTCAGAAAAAAGAGCGGCATTGTGAAATGGAAGCCAAACGAATGCTACGCGCTTATTGCAATCACCGCAATCTCCAATTTAAACGGTTTCCTGGAATAGCGATAGGCGAGCTGGAATTCGTGGAAGACTTTTTTGATGTTGGAATCAAAGTATACACTTGCGATCGCGATGGAGGAAACATCGCTCTTTCTCGTCAGTGTCACACAGATAAAGCCAACAGTATTTGTCAGGTGATGGTGTTCAAAAATCGTCATTTCTGTCTACTTAAACCTGGGTTGGAAGAAACGTTTTTGGGTGGATTCCAGTGCGAAAAATGTACAAAGCTGTTTCGCACCAACAGAGACTGCAATCGACATGAACAGAAGTGTAAAGGCGGTCGGAGTAGAGTGGTGGTAAAGTGCGGTCGATACCAGAGACAACCGAGCATAGTAGAAGAATTGGAAAAAGTTGGGGTCATCGTGCGCGACATCACCGATGTATTCCAACCCTACTTCGTGGTTTTCGATGCGGAATCGAAAATGGAAAAACTGGAAAACATGTTTTCAGCGAAGACCGAGTACAACTATCGACACAAACCATTGGTACTTTGTGCAGCAACAAATTTACCCAATGAGAGAGCGAAAATTTTCATCAACTATGAACGAGATGATGGCGACGATGAGTATCTGAGAGAATTTTTGAAACAAGTCGAAGCGTGGCGAGCCAAAGCGAGCGATTTCAACTATGAACGCGCAGGATACTTGTTCGAGACTCTGGACGATATCGTATTCATGCTGGATGGTACGCCGGGTCAGGAACAATACATTGAAAGGGTGAAACGAGTGAGATCGAAACTGCGCAGCTACCTGGGTAGAATCAATTTGGTTTCATTCAACGGTCGTTCCTACGATATTCCGCTGATGCGAGATCATCTGCTTCCTCTACTAGAACAACAACAACAACGACGATGGCGAAATTCAGAAGAAGAAGAGGAGGAGGAGGAGGAGGAGGAGGAGAACGACCGCGGCGGCATTCGATTCATTCTGAAGCAAGGGGCGAGTCGATACGACGCGATTCTAACCGATAATCTACGCGTGCTGGACGTTCTCAACTATATGGGTGGACAGAGTTTGAGTTTGCGTGATTTCGTAGCCAGTTTCGGTGGTGATGATGAAACCGCGAAAGTCGATAAAGCCTGGTTTCCCTACGAACTCCTGAAGCACATTTCCAATGTGGAAGATCTGAAAAATTTTGGTCTGCCTAAAGTAGAACAGTTCATCTCCGATATGACCGGCAAGAATACGTTGGGCGATAGCGAAGAGCGGATCCGAACCAATTACTCGGAATTTAGACGAATGTGGCGAGAGACTGCCTGTCAGAATTTGTACGATTGGTTGTTGGAATACGTAAAAATCGATTGTTTGTGTATGATCCCGGCGTTGGAACGTTTGCTGGAGAAATGGAGAGAGTACGGAGTAGATTTGTTTTCCAATCATTGTACAATTCAGTCGGCTATGGTTCCGGTGCTGTTGCAGTTCGCGCCGCACAATGTGCACTTCATGGTACCGGACGAAGAAACGCTGCAACTGTTGCGCGAGAAGGGGATAACGGGAGGATTGGCTGAAATCTTTACTCGTCATCAGGAGGCCGGAGTAACTCCTATACACCCGGACGATCCCGATATCAAAACCAGTCTTGTAGAGAGCTTAGACGCTAATAGTCAATATTTGGCGGCATTGGCCGGGGAAATGCCGGTCGGGCCTTACTTGGTGAGAAGAAGAGAGAAAATGTTCGCACCGGAGTTGATGGGTGAAAAACGCGCGACTACGGCTATCCAATGGTTGGACTGGATGGCGGAGAGGTTGGGCGTGTACATACGACATAAGCTGAACGGTGGAGAACCGGTTTTCTATCACGATAGGCAGATGCGACCGGATGGTTATTCGGCGGAGTTGGATGCCATTTTCGAATTCGATGGTTGCCACGTTCACTCCTGCGACAATCCCGAATGCGAGGTGGGAGCCGGCATTGGTGATAGCGAAACAGAGACCAGTCCCATCAGTGGAAAAACGTATGCCGAAATGAAAAGATCCACAAGGAAACGAAATCAAATTTGGAGCAGCAATCACAACCGATTGATCGTAATACAAGAATGTCAATTCAAAAACCAACTACGCAACGACACCGAATTGAGATCGTTCGTAGAACGATGGTTGTTGGGTCCGCAGAGATTCGGCGCAAATACGCGACAGCTTTCGGAAGCGGAAGTGAAGCAGAAACTGGCGAGTGGAGAAATATTCGGATTCGCATTGGTCGATGCGGAGTGTGATCCAAATCACCCCGATTTTGAAAAGCTGAAAAAGTTTCCACCGATTATTCGGCATATCGAAATAAATCGAAATATGGTGCCCGAAGAGATACTGCGATTGGGCGAAGAAGAGAGCGGAATCGACTTCAAAAAACCGAGGCGTAACTTGGTAGCCTGCATGAGTGGAAAAGAGGTGCTCTTGTATACACCGCTACTACAGTATCTATGTCGGATCGGAGTGAGAGTGACGAGAGTACACCGGATCGTTCAGTTTCAAGGAGGACATTTTCCGTTTAAACGGTTCGAAAACGAGATCGCGGATATGAGGCGCAAGGGTGATCGCGAGAAAAACGTCATCATCAGCAACATCGCTAAGCACATGGGTGCGAGCGCTTGGGGCAAGTTCGCCTATAATCCAGAAAAAAGAAGCGATCATCGAGTGGTGGACTTCGACAAACTGGAGGCGTTGGTCAATGGAGTTCATTACAGAAACCATTTGGAACTGAGCGGAGACTATGCAGAAGTTCAACTAACACCCAAAGTTTTCAAGTTCGATATGCCGATACAAATAGCAGTGGCGGTTTTCGGCGCCGCCAAACTTAACATACTCCGCTTCGTGCACGGATTCCTACTCAAGTATTTTGACAACTCTAAACTGACTATATGCGCGACGGACACCGATAGCGTTCTAGTCAGTTGGGCGAGTGATTCGCCGGAGCGCGATCTAGTGCTACCCCACTTGCGAGAAGAGTACGAACGGGAGAAGAATGGATTTATGGTGGATACCAGCAGCGCGGAAGCCGAAGCTTATACGAAGCGCGAGCCGGGTCTGTTTAAAAGCGAGAAAAGAGCGAAAGCCTTCGTCGGATTGTCCGCCAAATGCTATATAATGGCCGACGAGACCGGAGAGACGGTGAAGCATGCTGCGAAAGGCGTTTCCGCCAGAACCAACAGAGACATTCTCCGATTCGACACGTTCAAGCGAGCGTTGTACAGTGGGAGGGCGGTGGAGTGCAGGAACAAATCGTTTAGAACGAGTCCCACCAAGAAGATCGGCGACATATTCACTACGACCAGTCGACGAACGGGATTACAACCGTTTTATATAAAAAGAAAACTGTTACCGCCTGATTATATCTTTAGCGAACCATTGGATGAACATTTAGAATGGGAATAAACGTTAGTTTTGACAAAATCTACACATTTCCAACAGTTTATCGCGATCGAGTCTAGTGGCGTAGTCGGTATTCTCGATCATGGAGGCCAGCTCATCTCGCCAATCTTCTCTCAATTTAGCATAGAAATTGTTATGGCGCGCGAACATCAGTCCTTCGTCGGGATTTCTCATATCCTCGATAACCCCGTCCCACCACTGCCGCATAACGCGCCATTGATTTTCTGTTAGGTCCATTCGTTGTTGAGCCGGTTTTCCGAATTTTTTATAGGCATCTACGAACGTAGTCGGACATCGACACTCTTTATTATTAACAAACTGTCGCCGATAGTCCAGCTCCCATCTATCGGGTACGGCGATCGAGTAGTCGCAGACCGGACAGACCGATCTAGCCAACCGTCCGAGTGTGAGGCGCAATTCTTCGACGTAGAGAGCGAGAAACAGTCTCCGATAGACTTTCGCCCTTTCCGAGCGATAGAGCCGCTCGCTCTCTTCGAACGGGTCGAAAAACATCGTGGTTAGTAGTGGTGGTGATCGGCGTGTTTATATAGGCGAATCGCGCGCGCGCGGAAGAAAAACGGCTAGCGGGCGGGCGGCGGGCGGGCGAAAAACCAGCCTACGCTACGGTAGTAGAGGCGGTCCGTTCGATATTTTTTCATCGAAACAGCTACCGAATCTCTGTTTAGATTATGAAAATTCATCGAATGTGGATTTCGGAGAAAAATCCAAAATAAGATCTATGGTGTCCCCTTCTATACTACTAAAGCAATAACCCTGAAACAGTTCCGCCCAACTCCCTCTGGGTAGCCAGCAATGTCCATCAGCGGTTCTCTCCGATCCGGCCATTTTCTATAGTAAAACACGAAAACACACCAAACAAAAATGAATGGTTTAGAGTGGTTGTGTTGTGTGTTGTCAAACCCTTTACTATAACGTGTCTAACTTTTTTAAGTAAGAAGTTTATTCCCAGACATACACATGTAGCATAATGGAAGTACAAAGTAACGATAAGAGCGATATGAGTCAAGGAAAAGGCATTGAGTTAGCCAGATAATAGCTATTTTATAACCCAAGCCTATCTATTAGTAAAACACAAAAGATCTAAGCGACTGATTGCCTCTTTAAAACTGAAACTGAACTGAAATCTGAACTGAACTGAAATCTGAACTCAAGTAAAGTCTGATCTACTTGAAGTCTAGTACTTAGAATCAGGGATGTGAGGTGGGAAAAAAACACCGGAAAAAAACTGTTTTTTTCCGGAAAAAAACCGGTTTTTTTCCTAAGGGTCGGAAAAAAACATAAATCGCGGAAAAAAACTCAAGCTAAAAATAGCTAATTTACGTCATTTTTCGTTTAAAAAATGGACTTTTGCTATGTATAATAGGCCATACTGACTCAAAACTGTTAGAAAAACAACAAAAAAGACCAAATTTGGCATGAAAAAAACAAAAATGCAAACTGCTTTAAGAAAATTTGCATATAGCGTTGTTTATGGAACCTGTCAGGCACTGTTTCATGCCTGTTTCGTGATTTATATCAATGCAACACGTGTATTTCTGGTCTAACAAGACTGAGGAAGGCGCTAGAAAGCGTTAGGAATCATAAAACCAGCCTAGGATACTCAGAACTTGGGCTGGAGTTTTTTTCCGCGATTTAGGAAAAAAACCGGAAAAAAACCGGAAAAAAACTGGAAAAAAACAGGCCGAGGTTTTTTTCGGAAAAATATACAACCCTGCTTAGAATCGATTCCGGCGGTCATAAATACCCCATTCAGGAAGTTTCAGGCAAATCCATCTGTCTGTCTAAGTTTTCCCCTATTTTGTGAAATTTTAATAAAACGCCATTTTTCCCGATTTTTGCAAACGTAGGGCGTCCAGATTGGGGCTGCATAGTTGAAGAAAGGCCGGCAGATAGCCTTGAATGTGACTAGAAGTGTTTCTTTCTGCTGACCCCAAGATGTTCCCGCTACAGCTTTCAGGATGGAGTTTCTTGCAGAGACCTTGGAGCCGATGGCCACCACGTGGTGGGCAAAAGTAAAGTGCGAGTCGAAAACCACTCCTAGGATCTTGGGGGTCTAGGATCGTTGTTATTGTCGTTGTGGTTGTTGTCGTCATCATCGTTGTTGTGATCGTTGTTGTTCTCATCATCATCGTCATTGTCATCGTTGTTGTTGTCATCATTGTCATTGTCATTGTCATCATTGTCATCCGTCATTGTCATCATCGTTGTCGTCATCATCATTGTCGTTGTCCACGTCGCCGTCGCTGTCATCATCATCATCATCATCATCATCATCATCATCATCATCATCATCATCATCATCATCATCATCATCATCATCATCATCATCATCATGTGGCCCAATGCTGGCTCTACAGCCCTGTCCAGACAATCCATCCAGCCATCATCATCTTTTCTGTCATTATCATTGTCGTTGTCCACGTCGCCGTCGCTGTCATCATCATCATCATCATCATCATCATCATCATCATCATCATCATCATCATCATCATCATCATCATCATCATCATCATCATCATCATGTGGCCCAATGCTGGCTCTACAGCCCTGCCCAGACAATCCATCCAGCCATCATCATCTTTTCTGTCATCATCATTGTCGTTGTCCACGTCGCCGTCGCTGTCATCATCATCATCATCATCATCATCATCATCATCATCATCATCATCATCATCATCATCATCATCATCATCATCATCATCATCATCATCATCATCATCATGTGGCCCAATGCTGGCTCTACAGCCCTGCCCAGACAATCCATCCAGCCATCATCATCTTTTCTGTCATCATCATTGTCGTTGTCCACGTCGCCGTCGCTGTCATCATCATCATCATCATCATCATCATCATCATCATCATCATCATCATCATCATCATCATCATCATCATCATCATCATCATCATCATCATCATCATCATCATCATCATCATCATCATCATCATGTGGCCCAATGCTGGCTCTACAGCCCTGCCCAGACAATCCATCCAGCCATCATCATCTTTTCTGTCATTATCATTGTCAAAAAACGCCAGAACTCAGAAAAACGCTGAATACCTTGCAGATGTGGAATAACAGAACCACAAATCTAACCATATCTATGAGCTTACGCTTCTCACTCTGACGAAATCAAATATCAACCGGTGCCGCAAAATCTATTTATAGCGGTGCGCCTCTTAAACTGAGACTAACGCCGGCCAGTATCTTTTTTGTCCAATGGTAAAATATGAACACATCCGTACATGACACATCCCTTGTTTAGTCGGGGGGGGGGGGTATCAGCCAAAAAGGTCGTAGTTTTTAGGGGGTTGTGCTGAAAACGTCGAAAAACGTCGGGAGGGGGTGGGGGTGCAAAATTTTGAATTTTTGAACGTCATAGTTTATGGACGGCCCCTTATGTACTTTTTGTTCGCCCCCTTAAGTGAAAAACTCTGATACTATGGGCTTTCTCGTTTTTCTGTTCATCATGCACGTAAATGCAGCTTCGCTGACCCGTGGGCATCCCATTAGGACAGCAAAATAGTGCGCAAACAGGATGCACGTAAATACTTAGGAACGTACAGTCTACTGGATAACTTTAATATCCTGTCCTAGAAACAGGAAACGCACTTGCGCAGGTGCCTCCACGTGACTATAAAGGCATGTAGATGCGGTTTTTAGAAAGAATAGAAGAGAAGTACTGTGACCGAGCTCTCGATGTATAGAGAAAGGAGATGATTCTTACAGTAAGATTGCTTGTGAAAGGTGTTTTTATGTACAGGGTGTGTCAAAAAAAAACAACCCAGCAGATTTTTTGCTGTAGCAACCGCAAATCTCAACCGATTTGAATGAATCCTGCTTTAAATGAAAGATAAATAAATTCTTGAACGACCGGTGTAGCTTTTATTAAGATGCGTTGCTTAATTCCTGAGATAATTGCTTTCAAAATCAAAACAGAGATTTTGGCAGTGCACAACAGAGATTAAAACAACCCAGCAGATTTTTTACTGTAGCATCCGCAAATCTCAACCGATTTCAGTGAGTCCTATTATATGTGAAAGATAAATTAATTCTTGAAAGTGTGGTGAAGCTTTTATTAAGATATGATGCTTGGTTCCTGAGATATTTGCACTCAAAGTCAAAACAGATTTTGGCTATGAACAAGAGCGATTTTTATTATTCTGTTGCACTTCATAATAAAACCGATTCCTACTGCTCAGGGCTAACGTAACGAGGTTTTTCTGGTGCCACACATGCTTGGTTACTTCATTTGTAAAAGTCTTGTTGCCCCTCAGCAGTAGGAGTCCGTTTTGTTGTGAAGTGCAACGGAATCGCTCTTGTTCACTGCTAAAATCTCTGTTTTGAGTTTGAAGGAAAATATCTCAGGAACTAAGCATCGTATCTTAATAGGGCCTTCACCAGTCTTTCAAGAATTTATTTATCTTTCATTTAAAGCAGGATTCATTCAAATCGGTTGAGATTTGCGGTTGCTACAGCAAAAACTCTGCTGGGTTGTTTTTTTTTGACACACCCTGTATATAGCTATAAAAATTGTAGAAGGTTTCATATCTCAGCTGCGGTGCAAAGAGTCAAGTAGATGATGTGGACGTTGAGTCAATGCATTGAGGCAGCTTTTTCATTTTCTATCTATTTTCTCTGCCTGTATATTTGACGTTCATCTATTGTCTGTTCAAAAATCGCAGACACGGAGAGCTGAGGAGTCCATTTTTTCGTATTGTCTTTGTTTTGGGTGTTGTGGACGTTTGCTTGTGTTCTTTGTACTATTTTGTTCAACGAGCGCTCTATTATAATTTTTGCATGTGGTTTCATGGCTTGGGAGGCAATCTCTTTCTCACAGTCAAAAATGCGCTGCTGCTTGGATTGCAACGCTGTCAGTATCTGCTGGTGCTGGTCATTGCAATCAATAGACTGAGCGCCACGCTCTACCCAGTCAAGTACAAAGTGGTAAGTTGTTTCATTCCATACCATATTGTTTTTGTCAGCTTCATCATTGTTATTGTTGTCATTGTCATTATAATCATTGCCGCTATCATCTCGTTGTCATTGTCATCACTTTTGTCTTCATCATCATCGTCATCATCATCATCTTCTTCTTCATCGTTGCTGTCACATGATCATTGTCATCGTCATCATCGTTGTCAATGAGGTCACTGTTTGTAGCGGTAGTTGTTGATGATTGGTAGTCCAACAAACCGACATCACACCAGATGAACCAGGCACCTGAAGCCCAAGTAGGAGTGAACTGGTCTTTGCGTCAGTACCCTCCCTCCACAGTTACCTTTAATGATGATGCTGTCAACCAACGCTGCAAACCCGCCACTGCCACCACCGCCGCTATCATTGTTGTTGTCATCGTTGTCATTGTCATTGTCATTGTCATCGTTGTTGTTGTCGTCATCGTTGTCATCGTCATCATCATTGTCATTGTCATTGTCATTGTCATCATCGTCGTCATTGTCATTCTCATTGCCATCGTTGTTGTCATTGTCATTGTCATCATCATCATCGTTGTCATTGTCGTCATCATCGTCATCATCATCATCATCATCATCATCATCATCATCATCATCATCATCATCATCATCATCATCATCATCATCATCATCATCATCATCATCATCATCATCATCGTCGTCGTCGTCGTCGTCGTCGTCGTTGTCATCATCGTTGTTGTTGTTGTTAGTAGCCAAAACACCGCCGACTTCCGAATCAGTCAAGGCTCAACCCCAGGAAGGACGCCACGTGCCTGGGGCTGCTCCATAGGTCGTGTAGTGTTAGATTAGTTGGCTTCACAGAGCACTTGAAAAGGTGTTCAGAGGTGTGTTGGGCTCTCCGGCAATCGGGGCACAAGTCGTCTGGGCATAGGCCAACGCGATTTTGCCAAGTCCTCAGCATAGTTGAATATCCAGAACGTAGTTGAGCAAGGGTAGTCCTAGTCTTCCGAGGCAGTTCCTTCTCTTTATCGCAGATGGGCGGTGGGTATCCTCCTAGTCTGACGGGTGGGTTGTAGCTATTCAGAACAGAGTTGACTGTTTCTTTGTGCAGCATTTCAAGGCCCGTTTTGTAGGTGACTAGATCAGTTGTCTCGTTGAGCAAGAAACGGTCGATTAAAGCTTTATAACGTTGTTTCAAGGTTACCATCGTCATCATCGTCATCGTCATCATCGTCGTTGTCATCATCGTCGTCATCGTCATCATCATCATCATTATGTGGCCCAATTTTCTGGCTCTACAGCCCTGCCCAGACAATCCATCCAGCCATCATATTTTTTGTCACTACCATTGTCAAAAACGCTAGAACTCAGAAAAACGCTAAATACCTTGCAGATGTGGAATAGCAGAACCACAAATCTAGCCATATCTGTGCCAAGTCTTGGTGGTATTTTGTCCGTGGCTTACCTACCATTAGTTTGTGAAGCTTCATTGGGTCCAGTGGCTTATCGGAACAATGCCACTTGGATTGTTTGGAATGATCCACACTGTCTGACTTCTATCATAGCCGGTTCAGCACTGTTTATCTTTGTCATTGCGTTTATTTTGATTGTTTTGCACAGTATTATGCTTGCTAAAATGTGCCATAGTGTGGAAGGTCAAAGAGCTCAGAATTCTTCAAGAGAACGAGCTAAACGAAACTTGGTCATTATTGGCAGTATTTTGAGTTTACTTGTCATTCTGCAAGCTTTCAGTTTTGCGCTCTATGCTGCTCTCAGCGGTCCTCTGTTCATGTCAGTGTTGATTTCTGTAAACACGGTCCTCTTTTCCACAATTAACCCTATTTGATATTGGGTTTGTGTAAGAATGTGCGAAATCGCTTTAAGAAAATGCTAGTAGAGTGGTTTTGCAGTTCAGTTTCCACTGCTGCGACAGCTACCACCACCCAAAGACAAAAACGATCACTGAATTGTGAGTTGTGATAGATATGTGTAGACTGGTTTCGTTTCTGTTCTTTGTAGACAAACTACAAACTACCAGTTTATGTGTTGTGAAATATTGTTGTGTGTTGACTGTACGTACATGTAGCACATCATCATGCTCATCATTAAAGAAAGCTAAGAAAATTATCAATTACAGTATACAGATGTTTTTCTATTAAAAACGTCATTTTACATGGAATGGAATGCAAAAATTTCGGCTTAAACTCTAAAAAAATTGAAATTTCGGGGGTAGCCAAATAATTTAACGTAATTAGGGGAGGGGTCAGGAAATTATTACGAGCGATTATCAGCGGGAGGGGGTCCGAAAATGGGCAAAAGCACCATTCCGTAATTGAAGCGTTCAGATGAAGAAATGCCTCAGTCCATAAATAGATGAAACGAGAAAAAGGCGTTCAAAGTTTTCGAACAGCCTGAAATAAATTGTGCAAAACGCTATGCTCTAAAGTGCATTATGCCAAAAGAGGCCCATACCAGTGCTACTCTGCACCTGAGTTTGGGTCACCACATGTTTCATGATTTGCATATTTTTAAAAATTTGTGATAGTGGACTTAGGCTGTTTTAAGGTCTAAACCATAAAATAGCCTAAGTCCATATTCACAAATTTACAAAAGATCAGTAAGAGTAAGAGAGCAGTATCAGTAGTAGGTTTGATTGCCTTCCAGAACTCCGGGTAGTGGAATAGCAATCTTTCCATCAACCTGCAGCAAAGTTGAGTTTGAATATTGAGGCTCTTGACTTGGACTTAGGCTTTTCTTCAACTGAATTTCGAGCACTGTTAAAAAATTGCGTTGGTGTAACTTTTGACATAGAATGTTTTCAGCTGAAATAATTTGTATTGAACATGTCTATACATAGTTAGGGGATTGTGCTGCCGAGCAGAACTCAATTTTTTCAAAAAGTGGACTGAGGCATTTCTTCGTCTGAACGCTTCAATTGTTGCATGCCACGCCCCTAAGGCATGGGAATTGGCCATTCCATTTAAGGATAAACTCTAAACCCTGGCACATCTACTGATGGTGAGTATACATACAGTATTATCTGTCGTGTCCAACAAGCTGACAAACTATGTACATTGTAGTACAATAAGGTTGTATTTGATTCGATTACATATAATAAACATCTTAGATTCTGAGCACAGCGCCAATACATAATAACACAACAGAACAGTAAGTACCAAGCACCTCACATGTAACAGGGGGTCTGCCCCCCACCCGACTTAGGCCAGACCCCCCGGATGGGGACCCGTTCGGATTTTTCAGGCAAGTAAATTTTTTGAGCAAATTTTTGCGATTTGTTGCAATTTCAGACACAAAAATTGCCAAAATCGCCTGTAAAACAGCATTTTTCAGCTGTACTTCAGCCCAAATTGACGATTTTTAGCCGACAAATTGCGATTTTTGAGCGTTTTTAGTGCCCAACCCGGTCCCAAAAATTGGGCTCAGACCCCCTCCCCTTCGATGGACGACCTGCTTACATGTATGCCAAGCACTTCAATTCCACCTAGAATGAACAAGAAAAAATCGATAATTCTTCCAGAACAGTTCAATTTCTATCGATATCCGTAGTTGTAGGAGTTTTGAGCGTAGTAGCCATAAGGATAGCCGCCCCCTCCGTAACTGGCTCTGTTGTAGTAGCCTGAGCTAGGCGTAGCGTAGGCGTATTGTGCGGCGTAGGCGTTAGTATAATCCGCCATCTGCTGATCCGCCACGGTTGCTTTGGCAGCAGAGGTGGTATAGACAGTTCCGGTACCGCCGCCCTTCTTGAACTTTCGCTTCTCCTTGAAGAACTTGTAGCAACCGTGAATGACGGAGAAGAACCAAACTTCGATCAGCAGACCGATCAAGTAGGTCACTGCCAGACCTATGCACACGCCCAGAATGTGTTCTCTCGCCTTCTCGCGCTGTTCCTCCGAGGCGTAGCGGTACATGTGCGTAACTGCGTCGTGGCGGAATTTACCGCCGACAATTGCCGCCACGATGAAAAACACGCACATGGCTATCATGTAGACTATCGCTATGACCTGAAATTTAGAGTTTGTGCTTTACTTGTACGGTCTGGCAGCCCCGGCACCCATGGAAGCGGTGTTTATGGGTTCGAAACCTGTCGAGGCGATGGCAAGTAGTGGACACAAAGCCCAACCCAGGCCGTCGAGAGTCAGCAATGGCAAGTAGATAAATGGGGACCGAACCTTAGCTGTCTTGCACACACCGACAGCAAGAGGGGAGGGTTGTTGTTAAGGCTGTCTTTTCCTGCTCTATAGCAGTTGGCTACTCCTAGTCCGAAAGTTCAAAAAGTTACAACAACAACATAACGCAGTTTATAAGATGCCGTACCAATGCGAAGGTAGGGGTACCATATGGTACCAACACAGTAGCCGAATGAGGAGGTACTATATATGGTGCCGGTACCATAAACGGCGTTAAGTGCCTTACTGTTGTGATTAGTAAAGTCCATTTATTTATTGTCATTCAGTGCTCTAGCAACTAAAAAGCTGCTTTACTAGCAAACAATACGTCTGTCGTGCAAAAAAACCTAAACTTTTTCGTCACTAACGGCTGTTGCTTGTTTGCTTTTTGAATTTATTTCTTTATTCAATTACGTAGATTTTGATAGGGAAATTTATGAGAACAGTTAAGAAACCGTCTTTATGGGGCTATGGAAAGCGTTTTGCTTTAGCTAGGCTATAGGAAAGAACTGTACCTTGTTTGGAATATTACAAATGGCGACACACTCAGGCTTTCGTAAGCCGACCGAATACAGGTTACTGGTCATTCGTCAAAGGGGAGAGAAGTTGAGGTTTGAACCCAATATAGTAATACCAATAAGTAGTAAAAAATATATTTTAGTTGCCCATTTCTTAATTCCCAAACTATAATACAGTCAGGCACTTGACGCCGTTTATGGTACTGGCACCATATATGGTACACCTACCTTGCCATTTGTACCTGTACCGGTACCATCTATGGTACCGCTCCATTCAGATTTCGTACCGTATATGGTAGGTTAGGTGGCACCGTACATTGTATATGGTACCGGCACCCAAGGCACTGGTAGCGGTACCATATATGGTGCCAGTACCATAAACGGCGTCAAGTGCCAGACTATAATAACTAACGAGACTACAAATTGCGCAACTTTGCCTATCCAGAAAAAATGATATACTGTATAATAATATAGTACCTGTACGACTTGGAAGGGAATCAAAAGTTTGTGGCTGTCTACGCACAGACCAATTCCTAAGCAGATAACGGCGATAATGTAGAGAACGGCCAGTGCCAAAGTGACGTAGAAGAACGCGTGCCATGCTGCATGGCTCTCCTTTGAAACTGCTCCGCTTTCATCTACTACTAACCGTGACACACTGTGTCCTCCTCCTGAAACTTGCACCGTAACCTATCCACAGCTACCGTAACCAACCCACCTAGGATCAGTCCAATAATGGCCAGAATACAAATCACCCAAGCTCCAGTTTTCACGTGACAACAGCCGCAACAGCAGCGGTAGCTGTCTCGGTCGAAATAGTAATCGCCCATAGTCTTAGGTTAGACTATAGAGTTGTTCTGGCCAGCAGTAGTAGTAGTACCAGAGCGAATCGTCGAGCCAGAATAGGACGCCTGAAAGGTAGGCAGGAGCGCCGCGAGCCTGCAGGCCAAATGTTAGGCGTTGGCAGCCGGTTTGAAAATTAACGACATGGCAAAACGGCCCAATCTGGGTCACTAATAACTGACGCTCTCTGTCCTATGGGACTGGTGATTGATTTTTAAAACGAAAACGGCCGCAAAAATACAGCCACTGTTCTCTTATTGAGTTTAACTACTGTTTTTTACCTTAATTCGACTTGATACCACCTCTACAGTGGCCTATCCAGAGTTTTTGCAAACCGGGAGATGGGGTGTAAAATTTTGAAGTTGCCTGGTTGGGCCTGAGAATTTTGCAAAATTAGCCTTCAAAAGCGCTTTTAAAAGGTATTTTGAGCGCAAAATTGACAAAAACTAACAGTTCTAATAGTTTGAAGACTGCTCAAACAAAAGCTGGAAGTAAATTCCTTTGTTTTTGTGATTTGACTATAGCAATAAATGCAGAAATAATAGCGCTACAAATTTTTGCTATAAAAAGGCCTAGGTTTACTAAAAAAACACTGAAACCTAAAAGGTTGTGATAAATTTTGAATCAACATAGCCGCTAATTCAAGATGACTAAGAGTTTGGGAACTTGCGACCAGCAAAACAGGCCTACCAAGGTTTTGATGAAATCAGTTGACGGCCTTGGAAGACAGGCAAGGCGGCGCGACCGGATTAATAGCGCATATCTGTTTGCAGTAGGAAACCGGTCGTTCCAGAAGACATGTGATCTCCACCGAAAGACTGTCGTGTTTTTAATGTGGGTCGATTTTATCTATCGCACCGAACGTTCCGCTACGAGAAGTTTACTTCCATTTTCATTGCGAACGTTTGTTTGTAGGGGCAAGCATATTCAAAGTCTAATAGGTCTTCGGACTACTGTTGTTCGCGTATATGCATTATGCAATATTATTGCGCAAATTATGCGTTTGAAATTTGAATGCATAACGAATACGCATATGCAGTTGAAATTCGTTACGCAATATTATTACGCATTTGAAAAACTATGTGCATAATTTTGCATAATGCGTTATTTATGCTAATGAAAATCAAACGAACATACAAAAACTTTGCAAGATTCATGGATTTTATTTGATTGTTCTATATATTGAAGAATGAATGTTGTATGTTCGTGATTCTGATCTTTTGTGTGTGTATTTGTGTATTTAATTTAAAAGTACCCCTAGAGACGCATCAGGGTAGGCACGCTCCGGAGGGCCTGTTTCCAAATATAAAAATACCGCTAGAGGGACGCATCAGTATAGGGACCGTTCCAGACTGGTATAGTCATAAGAAAGTTAATTAATTAATATATAGTCCATGACCTTCCCTGATTCCCCCCCCAGCTACACCTAACCCGAAGAACCTATATCAGAACAGTGCAAATAGCCTCTCTCAGCAGCAGTCTTAACATTTCGTATTTACGTAGATCAGCGTTCTGTTCATCTGTGTAAGTGCGAGTGTTAAGTTGCGTTCAGAACTGAAAGATTGAGCGTTCTGAAGACCTGCTTACCATACATGTAACAGGTCATCTGCCGATCGGGAGGGGGTTGGGTGTCTGGCGTCGGTCGGGCGTGTCTGGGTGAGGGGGTATGGTACTAAAAACGTTTAAAAATCACAAAAATTGCTAATTTGGGCTCAAACTTTGAGGAGGTGTAGCTCAGGCTCTAGGGGGTCTCCGATGTTCGAACATGCACCGTTGGTGTTCGTTTGACATCAATTTTAACATGTTTGGATACCAGCCGGATCCGCGAAAAAAGTTGCTTTCTCGCAAAATGCATGTTAAGAGCCGGTTTTTCTAAGTATCGACTCTTCCCGGACAAATCTCAACTTTTTAACTCCGATTTGGTTAAAATTTTGTATTTTGGTTTTATTTGACCTAAAAACACATTTTCTCACCTTCCCGGCCATTTTTGAGAGGGTCACTTTTTCGACCCAACCTCAGATTTCGGCTTATAACTCGGAAACGAATCAACGTAAAACGTTGGGGATTGCATATTTAGAGTCAGAAGAGCGTTCTCTTTCAAACAATACCCTAGTCGAACAGATTTCTGACAAAACTTTTTTAAACCCCTTCCGGACCCAATTTGACCCCCCTGCAACCCCCCATTTCGATAATTTTATTTCATGAAAATGTAGCGCTATCTACTCGTGTTCGAACGCACAAAAATGAAGAAAAAAGGGGGCTCAAATTGAGTTTTTGGGCCTTGAAAGTTGAAAATCCGTGATATTTTATATAAATTTGCCTTTCAGCTGGCCTACACTGCAATGGGCAATTGTGGACCGACCTCCAAGATTTCTGTCATACATATTACACAGTACGTCTTGCATACATTACGCAATTCTGGACTTGCTTAATGCTTTCTGACGCGAGTGACATGGCTTCTGGCTTACATTAAAGATAATGAAGTCACGAGTAAAATTTGCGTTGTGCCCTGATTACTGTTATTTTACTATAGTATAGTAAAACAAAAATTAGTAATACTAGTGGTATTTTACTAGTAGTAAAATAATAGTAAAAAGTAAAATTAAGAGCCAATAGTAAAGTAAAAATTAAATTAAATTTACAAAGACCGTCAATAGTAAAATGGAAATTTTACTACTATTTTACTAGTTTTTGGTTAATTTCAGCTAAATTATTGATCAATTTTGCAATAAAAGATGTGTGCGAGCACTTTTGTCAGTCGAATTTCAAACATTTTTGTCTCTAAAGTTCTTGAGAACCTCGCATCATGATCAAATTTAGCAACTATTTAGCACGAACATTAATTACTCATAAGATCTTGGCACCAATGATGCAACATTGCTCCTAATTACTAGTAAAATCGTAGTAAAATAGTAGTAAAATTAGTAAAATTATTAGTAAAACAAAAATTAGTAAAATCGGAGCTGCCTGGTAGTAAAACAAAAATAAAAATTAAATTGAAGAGCTCAATTTATAGTAAATTTAGTAAATAGTAAAATAAAAATCCACTAGTAAAATAACAGTAGCCCTGATTAGTAGCTGATCACAGAGACTGTGACAGCTTTCTACTGTCTTATTTATGTGAAATTATTACGGAATGGTGATCCACCAATTATATTAGCGGTTGCCGTCTCATAACAAACGCATAGGATATGTATGTATGTACGTTTAACACCCATCCTTTCGTCCTTCATTATACAAGATCGCAACAGACATAGTTACCTCATGGTGTCTATTATAGCTATATACATGTACACGTTACGGTCAAAAAATGTTTAAATTTTAAATTTAAGTTTTTAATTTTATTTAAAAAAGTTTTTTTGAAGGCTCAAAAAGGCTCAAAAATTTTTTTTGGAAAATCAATACGCAAATTAAGGCAAAAAGTGGGAAATGTTCGGCCTTCAAAAATGATTTTTTAACTACTGTGTACATGTATGTACTGTATGTCGAGCAAACTCAATCTAATAGGCACTTTTTAAGAAGGAGTACGAATTAACTATTGCAGCGACTAATTTTAGGATTTTAGGATAGCTAAGACCACTGTTGTCACAATCAAAAATAAAACTTCAAGCTTTGGTCGATTGGTGGATCACCATTCCATAATAATTTCACATAAATAAGACTAGAAAGCTGTCACAGTCTGTGATAGAGCCCTGCGCGGGCCGCCTTTTTAGGCGGCCCGACCCCGCCCAGATTTTCAAATTCTGCCATTTTGTGCCGGGCGGCAAGACCCGGCCCGAACCGGCCTGGGGAAAGCTAACATCGCCCAGAATTCATGCAAAATCGCTTGAGTGAGTGCTACAGTACAATAATTGAAACATTTCTAACAATGCAAAATCGTGTTTTGGCTAAAGTACACCCTAAATTAAACGAATTAGCACCCAAACCATTCAGTGGGCTGTTCATGAGGGCTGTAACATTCTGAAGTTGCCAGATTTGGCCACTGCTCAACCAACGAAGTGGAGAAAAATTTGAAAAGTTAGCCTTCATAAACGCATTTAAACTGTATTCGGAGTGTGAAATTAACAAAATTTAACCGCTTTAGTAGTTTCAAAAGGTCTGGTTGGGCTTTTGCCTGACCAGGATGAGAAGATTTTGAAAAATTAGCTCAAATATACTATTTTTTCATATTTTTTGATAAGAATTTTACCTATTTTATTGCACTCTAAACAGCTTTTTCCTTCACCTTCGGCCCGGCCCAGCTTGAAAACCCTGTTTCTCGGCCTGGGCCGGTTCTGTGATCAGCTACTAATCAGGGCACAACGCAAATTTGACTCGTGACTTCATTATCTTTTAAATGTAAGCCAGAAGCCATGTCACTCGCGTCAGAAAGCATTAAGCAAGTACAGAATTGTGTAATGCATGCAAGAGGTACTGTGTAATATGTATGACAGAAATCTTGGAGATCGGCCCACAATTGACCCAGTGATTGCCTTGCATGTGGCCCTTCGGGGTTATTACTGCGTCTGTGGTGCACACGTGCATGTAAGTAAAATTTTTTGACCATGTTCTGCTCTTTGCAGTGTATGCCAGCTGAAAGGCAAAATTATATAAAATATCACGAATTTTCAACTTTCAAGGCCCAAAAACTCAATTTGACCCCCCCTTTTTTCTCCATTTTTTGTGCCACGAATAGATAGCGCTACATTTTCATGAAATAAAATTATCGGAATGGGGGTTGTAGGGGGTCAAATCGGGTCCGGAAGGGGTTTAAAAAATATTTTTGTCAGAAATCTGTTCGACTAGTGTACCATTTGAAAGAGAACGCTCTTCTGATTCTAAATATGCAATCCCCAACTTTTTACGTTGATTGTTCTCCGAGTTATAAGCCGAAATCTCAGGTAGGGTCGAAAATGTGACCCTCTCAAAAATGGCTGGGAAGGTGATGAAATGTCTTTTTAGGTCAAATTAAATCAAAATACAAAATTTTAGCCAAATCGGAGACAAAAAGTTGAGCTTTGTCTGGAGGTTTAAGGAGCAAAAGTCAATTCCTAGAAAAACTGGCTCTTATGTTGTCTTGGCACCTAGTGATTGATCAGGATTAAAAGCAAACTGGCTATTCTAGCGCAGTTTTCAGGCTGATTACGAATACTGCACTTTGTAAGAACCGACCGGGTTTGGCTGAGTTTACCACATATGTCCATGGGGTACAGCCGGGGATATCATCATGCCATGCGTCCCCAACATACCCTTGACTAACACCCCTAATTCTGAAGCATGTGGGCTTGTTAAGCATTTGGTAAGAAAATTGGAGCACTTTCGAGCCTAGCTAATTGTTTTCCACAGAATGCAGCAGCTGCTAATTTGCAAACGTCTCCTAAGCAACTATTTTGTGGTCTATAATTTATAGAAAATCTGATGTCCACTAGACTGCGCTGAATTCCATTATTTGAATTGACTGATGAACAGAACACACGAATCTGTGCTTTCGGATGAGCAAACCAAGCTCATCTACGTCTACATGGTGTATGTCGTTCAAGCAGTGGTTGCTGCCACCAGCAATATGGGCATCTCATTCACTATACTACGATACAAGGCATTGCGGGAGTGCAAAGCCTATCAGGTTGTGCTTGGAGTGGCCAGTGCAGACTCACTCTACATGCTGAACATCTTCAACTTTGGTGTGCTTTTAGTATGCTTTTTAAGAAAATCGAAGCCGAAAATTATTTCTTTTAGCACTGAGAAACATCTACATTAAACTGGTAGGCCAACACACGCTCATTCCAGCTTCTCAATGTCTGACTAGCTTTCGTGTGATTCTCATGTACTTCACTGAGCAAATAGCTGGGGTCATGTTGTGTGTGGTGTCGTCGGACCGGCTGCTGTCAGTCAGCCTGCCAATGAGATACATGGCCCTGAGCACTCGCTACACCAAAATGCTGATCGGAGGAGTTTGTGCGTACTGCATGCTTGCTGGGCCTGCAGTTGCAGCGGTCCTGGTGACCCAGCAAAACGCAACTGTCCTTTCAAACCAGAACTGCCTGCCCAACAGCATGCTGCCGGAACACCCTTGGTATGTTGTCTTTTACGTTACCCAGAATCCCTTTTGCGCCACAGCCTCTGTCATCTTGTACATCTTGGTCTGGATAGTTTTCAAGAAAAAGGCCAACCAGGTAAGGCAGCCATTCTGTGCGCACCAACAAGAAAGAATGATTTCAGGTGAACCCAGGTGTACAAGGTCAGGAAGGCAAAGACAGTGTGAGTCGGCAACGAGCTCTCACAGTGAGTCTAGGCGTTAGTGCAGCCTGTACACTGCTGTTGTACGTGTTGCCGTATGTGGTGGGCAATCTTCTCTTTTACCTGTACTACACCCAGGGCGCCAGTGTCTTTCCTCTCTGGCCGGCCGCCTTAGTATACGCTCTGACCAACTTCAACCCCCTCTGCAACGCTTTCATTTATGCCATGCGTCACAAGGAGATGTGGATGGCTCTGAAAGCAGTGGCACGCAATAAAGCGATGCCCGATCACATCGACCAATGGAAAGCTAATGCAATGGCCCAACGTTCTGCGAAACGGAAGAAAACAAATACGTAGTAGATTGCAACCTTGAGTAACAGTGATTGGTAACATGTGTAGAAATAGGATAAGTTACAAGTTTATGAGCAGCTTTCATTGCCGGAATGTTTGGGTTAGGTGGTGAAAGGAAAAGTGGTCTTTACTTTTCAGTCTTGCACACAACACAACACGCGCACGCAGACAGACATGGGCTAGCATTTCGGCTGAGGGGGGTAGAATTTTCAAATCTTGAGGGGGGCTGAGGGGGGAGGAGCGCCTGAGGGGGTTAGGGGGGGTGGTAAGCCTAAAAGTCCGATTTTTTAATAAAATCAAGGTTTTTTTACTTATTTTTCATTAAAATATGTTAAAATAAGCTATTCTTAACTCATTTACGCCTAGTCCAGGCATAGACTCGATTTCTGGTGGGCTACGCTTCGGCCTTTCTGCGCCTTTGCCTTCATCTCGTGACCTTTGTCAATGGTGAAACAGACTTCCAACTCTTGGGCAGCGAACTCAAATGAATTGTCATTCTCCTCCTCCTCTGTCCTCTTCTTCTGACTATCTTTCTTCTTCCTCTCCCTCTCTCTCTCTCCTTCTTCTCTTAATCCTCTTCTCCTTCCACCTTCTTCTCATCACATTACCTTCTTCTTAACATCACCCTCTTCTTCCTTCTTCTTCTAAACATCCTTTGCCTTTCCTCTTCGACCTTCTCTTGTTCCTTCTTCCTTCGCTCCTCTTCTATCTTCTCTTCTTTCTCCTTCCTCATTCGCCTCTGAAACAAACGGTCGCAATGAAAATGGAAGTAAACTTGTCCTAGCGGAACGTTCAGTGCGATAGATAAAATCGACCCACATTAAAAAAACGACAGTCTTTCGGTGGAAATCACTCTAAGTTTATAGCCAACATGAACACACGCACATTCATTTCTGTTTTCTATTTGCCGAATCTACTGTCAGCCTAGAGAGAGACTGACTTTCGTCCATACGTAATTTTGGCTATTAGCCCTACTTGAGCGATATGCGTAGCGTAACCAACCTTGGGTATATACAGTATAGATCAAAAAAAATGTCCCATCGCTTTTTCGGCCTTCACTCAAACGTTTCGTTCTCAGTCAATTCTTTACCGATTTGGCTCAAATTTTCAGCAAAAATTACCAACATGGTTGGCTAAATATTCTGCAAGTTTGGTGCGAAAATTCCAAAGGAAAAAATTTTTTTGAACCAGAAAGTGAAAATCATAGTGGTCTGTGTAAATTCAAATTTCCCGCGTAATTACGGCGCTATCGCTTAGATAGTTGCAGCAATTATCGGGCGGACATTTGGTCATAACATATTCAGACGGCAGCCCTCTGGCTTAAGGGACACTAAAATTGGGGAATTTTAAAAACATGATCGAAAATCCCATAGTTAAGAAATCTGTACATTCTGGAATCAAAGCACTGAATCAGTTGTCAATCAACACAGATTGTAGCAGGAAGTTCGACAAATGAATGAACCTGATATTTAAACTCTGTTTCACATCATAGAAACCTTCTCCACAGTGTTTTTAGAAAATCGAAAATCTTCTGAATTGTCATTTCACCGTTTTTACGAAGAAAAGTCACATTTTGTCATGTTTTTGAAATTCCCCAATTTTAGTGCCCCTTAAGCCAGAGGGCTGCCGTCTTAATATGTTATGACCAAATGTCCGCCCGATCATTCCTGCAACTATCTAAGCGATAGCGCCGTAATTACGCGGGAAATTTGAATTTACACAGACCACTATGATTTTCACTTTTCGGTTCAAAAAAATTTTTTCCGTTGGAATTTTCGCACCAAAGTTGCAGAATATTTAGCCAACCATGTTGTTAATTTTTGCTGAAAATTTGAGCCAAATCGGTAAAGAAGTGACTGAGAACGAAACGTTTGAGTGAAGGCCGAAAAAGCGATGGGACATTTTTTTTGATCTATACTGTATATCAGGTCAGCATATCAGGTCCCAGGCCAAGCGGGGAAAGATAAGGATAATGGATGAACATGTCTGAGTGAGGCTAATAAATTCCTAGTAAATTCGAAAAATTCGGTTCAGGAAGTTCGAAAAATATATGAACCTGATATTTTTAAATAAAGTTTAAAAACTCTGTTCCACACCATAGAAACCATCCCTGCAGCGTTTTTTGAAAATCGAAAATCTTTAGAATCGTCATTTAGCCGGTTTTACAAAGAAAAGTCATATTTAGTCATGTTTTTGAAATTCCCCAATTTTAGTGCCCTTTGAGCTACAGGGCTGCCCGCTTAGTACGCTATGCCCAATAGCAACACCAATCATTCTTGCAAGTTTCAGGCCTGTACTCCTTGTATTACCGGAAAAAAATAAGTTTGCGTGGACCACCCTCATTCCTAGTTTTTGGGTCATAAAACGAGTATGAGTCGGAATTTTGGCACTGAACTTGCAGAATATTTAGCCAACCATGTTGTTAATTTTTGCTGAAAATTTGAGCCAAATCGGTAAAGAAATGACTGAGAACGAAACGTTTGAGTGAAGGCCGAAAAAGCGATGGGACATTTTTTTAATCTATACTGTATGTATAATGACGTTTTTATTAAAATAACAGTAACAATTGATAATTTTCTTAGTTTTCTTTATTGATGAGCTAAAACTACGTACATGTACGTATTGTCTTCGTTTTACATGGAAGCCAGCATTGGGTGGCTTTTTGTTAAAGGTGAAACCAAAGTGTTTTATCATGGGTTTTCGGGCTGTTGCCATATCACTGCTATGATCGATAGTCATAAAACATGAGTTCGTGCGGGACCTGAAAAGTCAGGGAGTCATGGAAAAAAGTTTAAAAAAGCCAGGGAGTCAGGGAAAAGTCAGGGAATTTGCTGTCCGGTCAGGGAAAAATTTGATAACAGTAGAATCATCTCTCGCCCAAAGGACCCTGTCAGAGCTCTACACACCACCCTTTTGAAAATGGGACTTCGACTTTCCACAACTACTACAACTTGAACATTTTACCCTCAGAATACCGTTTAAATGCGTTTTCCAAAGCCAATTTTTAAAAACTTCTCACCCTTCTTAGAATGTTCTCACTCTGATTGGTCAAGGAAATTTGACTTTTGGTCAGGGAATTTCGCTCTGAAAAAGCTGCACGAACCCTGAAACGATCGAGTCCATAAGTGTTATACCCGTATAAACTCTTAATAAGATGTCAAAGGTCACTGTTGCTATGCCATTTACCATTTGAAAAACTGGAAAGCTGTGACTTAAACGGTAGCTGCCTTCTCTAATCTAAACGATCATCTAACTGAAATTGAGAAAATGTAAGCTCAATGAATTCAAATCGAGGCTCCATGTACATGTACTGTACGTCAGAACAATTAAAATTATGGCCACTTCAGTGATTTCTTCACTTTAAAAAATTACGTAATGAAGTCGGCAACCCCCCTCCCCCCACCGCAATGATTTAGTAATCTTTTGGCGAACCCCCCTCCCCGTCATGCCATTACGTAATTTTTGCACGCCCCCTTGACCTTAGCGAGATATTCTAAAAAAACTGAAAAATTTCCGAAAAACACTGCCTCATTTTTTTCCGAAAAATCGTTATAACTTCGCCAGATATGCGTCGTCCGCCAAATATTTTAGACAATGATACAACACAAAAGGCCAAACAAAATTAACATATTTCGGATCGACGTTGTGGTTGGCGGGGGGGGGGGTGTTTTGCGATTTGAAGACAGTCGAAAAAAAATTTTTTGCTCAGAATCAAAAACAAACCAGTCATTCTGATGCAGGATGACCCGCTGATTCCGAATATGCACTCGGATGGGCTGGATTCCTTCTGGTTCGGGAGTTATTGACCTCCAAATTCTTGACAGACAGTATTTCTCGAGTGGCACTCCTCATTAGCATGACTAAAAAGCGTGCTGAAAAGCTGTTTTTCTTATGTAGTTTTTCTGCTGATTCCGAAAATAACTGTTATTTTCTCTCTGCGATGCCGATTTTTGAAGATATGGCCATTTTAAGGATTTACAAGGAAAATGTCTGAACTTTCCATGCCATAGCGGTTTGAAGGGTGACTCAGTCCAGACATTTGTACGACACAGAGCCATGAAATTTGCTACATCTAATGCAGTTTTTCACGCTGATTCTGAAAATGAGAGCCGTTTTTTCAATATGACCGCTCCCACATGAGTTATTGTCTGCTGGTGCCCTGTTATTCACATCACAAGTGACTGAAACGGAGATGCATCAAATGGCTACTACTGTATTAGGTGTAGTTTTCTTCGTTGATTCAGAATATGACGCTAGTTTTGCGGTATAACTACTCGGTCGTGAGTTATGGCCTTTTAAATGTTTATCAACATCCATGCTTTCTGGAGGGGTCATCTTGAAATAGACAATCATTGTTCCTGCACTTTTAAAGAGAATCAAGTATCAGTAAGTAGTCTACCTGACCAACAATATGACTGAATCATAAAACCCAGAGTCTGACGAAGAGAGGTAAGGTTATTTTTGAAATCAATGAAATTACATTGTATACATGCGAAAAAGTTGCTTGATCATCCTAAGCTGACTTTCTCGCAAAATGCATGTTAATGATTGTATAAGGGCGGCAATATTTGTAATCAGCGTAAAAACAGATGTTAGGGCAATCCGCTTTACAATGTAGAACTGTGATTCTGTCTGGGAACGAAGATTTTAATTATTTTAAAACGATTTCCAAGCACAACGAATCAGCTGTTACAGTTGTATTTTATATGAAGAAAACCTTTTTAAAACGACTAGACAACATGCAACCGACTTAACGAAACGTCAAATAACACATAAATGTAATCAATTAATTGCTCATTAACGTCTAGTTAAAAACTCGCACACACCCACATACAAACACACACAACGCAGCTTGCCACAGGAAGTCCTACATATACCGAGGAATAAATGCAGTTAATCAATTAAATAATTAATTATGCACGAAATACTTAAATAGTCTAGATACAAGGCGACTCTAGCGTTTGCATCGGCCAGAAAGAAGAATTATGCATTCAATCAGTGATTTCTTTCTCCAGATCCTAGCAGCGCAACTCTTTGGCATAGTGGGGCGAATGACAGACAATCAGTCAGTACAGTACAGCAGAAAGTAGTCAGACGATTCCTTCCATGAAAGAGGTGTCATAGTTTTCCATCAGAACCTTGAAGAAGGTCATCTCGCGTCGGGTGTTGTCGAAGATGACGCGAGGGTCGTCCGACTGACACCTGAGACAGTTGGGAGAGATGACCATCGCCAAATTGCTGGAGTCCATCTTAGACTGAGCCACATTCTCCGCTCGAATGAACACCTGACAAAATGTTATAATAACACCTGACAGACAGACAGACAGACAGACAGACAGACAGACAGACAGACAGACAGACAGACAGACAGACAGACAGACAGACAGACAGACAGACAGACAGACAGACAGACAGACAGACAGACAGACAGACAGACAGACAGACAGACAGACAGACAGACAGACAGACAGACAGACAGACAGACAGACAGACAGACAGACAGACAGACAGACAGACAGACAGACAGACAGACAGACAGACAGACAGACAGACAGACAGACAGACAGACAGACAGACAGACAGACAGACAGACAGACAGACAGACAGACAGACAGACAGACAGACAGACAGACAGACAGACAGACAGACAGACAGACAGACAGACAGACAGACAGACAGACAGACAGACAGACAGACAGACAGACAGACAGACAGACAGACAGACAGACAGACAGACAGACAGACAGACAGACAGACAGACAGACAGACAGACAGACAGACAGACAGACAGACAGACAGACAGACAGACAGACAGACAGACAGACAGACAGACAGACAGACAGACAGACAGAATGAAGTGCCTTTCAAATCGGTACATGCAACAGGGGTCTGCTCTGCCCCCCCCCCCGAAGATGATTTTCCCGACCCCCTTGATGTTTCTGTTTGGGTCAGTTTTCTTTCAGCAAATTTTTTTAGAATCTCGGAAACTAAAATCATACATGGGTCGGGGGTGAGGGGTATACCCCTCCCCTCGCCGGCCAATACCCTCCCTCGGCCGGCCATACCACCCCTCAAGCCCACCCCTCCCGGAGTGAGAAAAATTTCGCTTATTTAAGGCAAAATAGGCGTTTTTCGGACTTTTTTGGGACCCCCCCCCCCCCGAGGTCTCCAGACCCCCTCCGAATTTTTCCGGCCCATGTATAATCCCTTCTAGTAGTTTTGCTCAGACCCCTCCTCCCGGCATAACAACCTCCCTCCTCTGCAGACATGGGCTAGCATTTCGGCTGAGGGGGGGTAGAATTTTCAATCCTTAGGGGGGGCTGAGGGGGGTAGGAGCGCCTGAGGGGGGGCTGAGGGGGTGGTAAGCCAAAAAGTCCGATTTTTGGCTAAAATCAAGGTTTTGTTGCTTATTTTTCATTAAAATAAGCTAAAATAAGCTATTCTGAGCTCATTTACACCTAATCCAGGCATATTTTTATCATAATTTTCTATACAAAATTCTTCCAAAAAATTCCTGAGGGGGGGGGGTAGCGGCCGGCTGAGGGGGGTGGGGTAGGTCAGAGCCTGAGGGGGGGCCAACCCCCCCCCTCAGCCCCCCTTTGCCCATGTCTGCTCCTCTGTTAGCCGATGACCTGTTACATGTATTGTTCAAAGCAAACATAGGCTGTCATTTGAGTGAGGGGTGCTAAATTCACAAATTCTGAGGGGGGGTAGCGGCGGCTGATGGGGTTTGAGGAAATGCCAAGCCAAAAAGTCTGAATCAAGGGTTTGGCTAAAATGAAGGTGGTTGGCTTACTTTTCGTTAAAATACAGTAGGTTAAAATAAACTATTCCGTGCTCATTTATTTATTATTCACTCATTCATTCATTCATTCAATCCAGGCATACTTTATCATTAATTTTCAATAACAAATTCTTTCACAAAATCCCTGAGGAGGTAGCGGCAGCCAGAGGGGGTAGATCAGGTGGGTGACCCCTTCGCCCAAAGGTTTTGTCTGGTTTAAATGGCTGGGAAATCAATCGTTGTTTGAGAAGTGATTAAGCGAAAGATCTGCAGTTTTTCAGCTCAAATTCTGTGCTAGTACTTTCCCAACCGTATTTGACAGGTAGGGCCTAGGCCCCGTGGGGACCCCGTAGACCCCCACTGGCTGATAGGTCCCGGGAGAGCTCCTATACCCCTGTATTGTGAGGTTTTTAGTAAGAAATGCAATAGAAGCAAACACTTTGTCATGAGACACAACCAGGGGACGCGACCAACCAAAAGAGAAGAGGTGTCACCTGTAAGAACCTGATCAAATAAGCCAGTGTGAGTCTGTTGAGGCGGGGGAGTCTCTCCACTATACGACAGGTCTCGAGGGGGTCGTCGGAGGCGGCCAAGCACTGGTTGTAGAGAGTGGCGGGAATGAGGGGTTCAGAGAGTTGTCGGTACCAGAGTTTGAGCAGACTGGCAGGCACGTGCGGGTCGCTGACCACTGGAACCAGCCATCGGTCCATTCGCATCTTCAGTGCGTTCACTTCGTCTATGTCGCCCGGCACTCTGCAACAGTGGCGTATTGGCCATCGCTAGTTTACGCTATCCCGTGTGTCCAGAGATGGACTAGCATTTCGGCTGACGGAGGGTAGAATTTTCAATTCCTGAGGGGGCTCAGGGGTGGTAAGCCAAAAAGTCCGGGTTTTTAGGAACGATCAACAGACCAGTCCACCTCCCAGAGATAGTTTAGGCAAGGTTCGTGATAAATGCGTTTGAAAAGCATTCTCAGCATGAAACTAACAGTTGTAGAAGTTTGAAGAGGTCTGGTTGTTACTTCTCAGTTAGGAGGTTAAAAATCGCTATTTTAAGCTGCCAAATAGCGTTTTAGAGCTAAAAACAAGCAAGAATGACAAAAAAGCTTACAAAAACACAGATTTCTCTTAAATATCAGCAGTGGAAACGCCAAATTCGGTTTCCAAAGGCTTTTCAAGAGAATTTAGGATAAAAATTAGTGATTTCTGAGCCAGTTTGTTAGTACTGGAGCCACTACTAGTACTTGAATTTTTGCGTCGGAGATCCCTTAACCTATCTCCGGGGTTTGGCCTTTCTAGCTAGGGGTAACCTAGTATTATGCTAAAAGTCCATTTCCAAGCGTGTTGGAGCAGTTCAAAATTTCGGGCCGCTACCTCACCAATACGGTGCCGATCTGCTACTGCACACAGAGGAACTGAGGCTGATTAGGAAAAGCAGAAAAGCACGGTGGTAACGAGTTGATAGGGAGAGAAGAGAGAGTGGTACCTGAAGATGCCCTCAGTCTTAGCGCCGTTCAGTTGCAGTACCATTTCGCTGAGAACCGTCTGAATCCAGGGCAACTGACGTTGGGGAAACTTCTCCTTCTGAATCAGCATCACCTCTTCCAACGAATTGCCGAACATGGAAGGATGGAAGATCTAAACAAGTTAGACCGCTCTTACAACATGTCATCTGCCGAATCAGGAGCTGGGTGATTGCGTAGACATTGCGGGGAGGAGGTAAAGGACAAAGAATAACGTCTGAAAATCGCTAAAAGTTGGAAACCTGCACATCAGAGCAGTGAAAAAACAAACAATTTTTTCGTTCAGCCAGACATGGGCAAAGGGGGGGGCTGAGGGGGTTGGCCCCCAATCAGGCTCTGATCTACCCCCCATCAGCCGACCGCTACCCCCATCAGGAATTTTTTGGCAGAATTTTGTATAGAAAATTATGATAAAAATATGCCTGGAATAGGCGTAAATGAGCTCAGAATAGCTAATTTTAACTTATTTTAATGAAAAATAAGCCAAAAAAACCTGATTTTCGCCAAAAATCGGACTTTTGGCTTACCACCCCCTCAGCCCCCCAACAGGCGCTCCTATCCCCCCTCAGCACCCCTCAGGAATTGAAAATTCTACCCCCCATCAGCCGAAATGCTAGCCCATGTCTGCCAGCTCACCTGAACGGAAAATTTTGAAACGCTTCTGTGAGCTCAATGCTTAGCCGTTTGTTCTGTAAATTGGTCTAGAGTTTCTTTTTGAGGAACTGTAGTGGCTGACTAATTTGCAGGAAAAAATGTCAGCTTGTTGGCTTGCAATAGTTGTTCAAAATTTTCAAAATTGTTCAAAGTTCAAAAAAATCATTTGTTTCTACCGGTGCAGAGCTGAAACGCAGTTTTACGGTAATTCTCTTTCGCTTGAAAGCGTAACAAAATTGGCCCCAAAAATTTCCAACTGGAAAGAAGTCGGAACGAAGGAGGACAGTAAAATGGTCTCAGGCGGCAAACTACTCTCGATCTGACAGTTTGTTTGCCTGGCGAGCCCCTTTTACATGTAGACTTAATTGAGGTTTAATCGAGGCTCGGTCTGAAAAATACCGAGCTTATCGAGTTTACCGTAAATTATTCTAGAATAACTTATAAATTATGAGGAAACGGTGTTGATTGTATGTAAAAGCAGTTCTTTTACTTATCTAGATAGGTAGATACTTCTCTACTGCTCTCTCACTTCACCTAACAAAGCTTAACATTCTAAATCCAAAAAAATCAAATTGTACTTAATAAACAGCAACTGTTTTGCTTTCCTGCTCGAAAGCCAATTACGTTTGTCATTGTAAATGTTTTCCGGCCTGGCTAAACAACCTTTCACTGGGAACACTTGTGGCAGGTAGAGAAAGATATTTTCGAGCCATCTGGGCTAGCACCGGGATTCGAACCGAGTTGACTCACAAATACATTTAGTTGTACCCATGGTTTAATCTTTTGAATAATAGTAGAGGCGCTAAGAACAACAAAAGTGCGCAAAAAGAAAACAGGAAACAATGTAAATGAACAGTAAGCAATGAAAATCATTGCTATTTGCAGTAGCGTTATGTTTCGCAGCAAGACTCGGTAAAACTCTGTAAACCTCGGTATTGCATAAACTCGGTAAAGTCAGCTAACTCGGAACTCGTTTACATCACTAAATGGAAGTATTGGGTTTTGGGTTTTCCGGTATTGTTCGCACTCTACAGACTACCTCCAATACAACACTTGTGTAGAGTGAAGTAGTGTAGTACCTGTATCCTAGCTCCTTCTATCTCTTCTATCGACGGTTTCCGGAGAGTTCCGCGGGTGCCGGCAGCTCCCTGAGAGGCGAGGGAGATCTTTTCGAGGCGTCTGGAGCAGTGTTGAGCGTAGTGGGAGACTCTGGTCTCTCCAGTGTCCAAGACCGGGTCTGAGTTGCGAGTGATAAAGCTGTCCAAATAGGGCTGCAGATTGGGAGAGGGAGGGAAGAAGCTCAGACAAATAGCCATCAACTCCCAGCCGCGTCGCACGCTGTCCCTGTAAAATTGTATTAGACCAAAAGAATGTATTCTTTTGTAAAAGTAACTAACGGTTTGGGGTTGTCGGTGGTCTGTTTGCAGATCTGCATCAGAATCTCATCGCGCAACGGCGGTTTGGCCCAGCCACGCATGCAAATGTCCAGGGCCACTTTGTCCATGGAGTAGCCGGTGGCCTTGATCTTACGGTCACCCATGTAGGCCTGGATCCGCTTGAATATGTTGCAGGCCTCCTTCTTCACCGTCTTCTCTCGCGTCATTATCAGCGGCTTCTTAATTGGCTCCTGAACATACATAAAACGACAGTTAGCTTACATTCCTTCTTCAACAACATACGTCACTAAAAAACAAGAGTCTAAATTTACTTGTTACAGTCAGGCACTTAACGCCGTTTATGGTACCGGTACCTAGGGTAGTGTAGTGGTACCATACAGACATGGACAAAGGGGGGCTGAGGGGGGGGTTGGCCCCCCATCAGGCTCTGATCTACCCCCCATCAGCCGGCCGCTACCCCCATCAGGAATTTTTGGGAAGAATTTTGTATAGAAAATTATGATAAAAATACGCCTAGAATAGGCGTAAATGAGCTCAGAATAGCTAATTTTAACTTATTTTAATGAAAAATAAGCCAAAAAACCCTGATTTTAGCCAAAAATCGGACTTTTCGGCTTACCACCCCTCAGCCGTCCTCGGCCTCAGGCGCTCCAACCCCCCTCAGCCCATACATGGGCCGGGGGAGGGTCTGGGGGGTTTGCCCACCCCCCAAATTGGGCTCGACCCCCCCAAACGACCCCACCCACCCACCTGAAGCCGACTTTTGTTCCTGACCCCACCCACCAAAATCGCTGCGACCCCCCCCCAAACCGGCAGGCCCACCCCCAAATTTTCGGATTTTGACTACCCCCAACGTGTTTTTCCGGCCCATGTATGCCTCAGCCCCCCTCAGGAATTGAAAATTCCACCCCCCTCAGCCGAAATGCTAGCCCATGTCTGGTACCATATGGTACAAAATCTGAATAGTA
>JASANB010006594.1:0-33508 GCA_030248155.1 Sabatieria punctata
CTCCCCTCCTGTTTGATGCAGAAGAAGATTCAGCTACAAGGACGACACAGTCAGCAAACAGTCCGTCTTAAACCTGGCATTAAAGAAAACGTTGAAGAGATTGAGATTACTTTGGTTTCCATTACCAATCCTCCAACTCCGATACTTGGAACCTCCTTTGTAACTGATGGTGTCAGAACAGTTCTGATCTCTGGATCAGCTGCAGGCCAGCCAGTTGCAGGCACTGTTGGTGGTCTACAATGCAAAAATCGGATGAGCGCTCAAAAATTTGACTGCTACTTCTCTAAAGACATGTGTCAATGCACCCCACAAGAGAAAACTGTTTCCTGTATCTGCAATGACCTAAGGTTGGAAGATGTGTTCAAACAACAGGACAAGCTCATTCCATTACAACTCCAAGGTTTCTCTATATCTGGAAGCGGCAAAGACCTAGAAGCTCAGTACCACAGTGTAGCAGCATTAGAAATACAAGTTAGCTTAGCAGCTCTGAGACTTGTTTCAAAAACGGACAAGAATCAGTGCCAGATAAAACCCCTCAACTTCAGTGGCTGTTACAGTTGTCTAACGGGGGCAAAGTTAAGGTTCAGCTGCAAGACTAACCATGGAACCGCTTTGGCGCATGTACTATGTGGCTCCACTGCATTTTCAACACTGTGTGACCCTAAAGGCACCGAGGCTGTTACTACTCTAAACTTCGACCATGCTGTAATCAAGGAAATTTGTGAAGTCAACTGTCCAGCTAAGACAACAAGATTTGACTTGGAAGGAATACTAGTATTCATTGACAAAAAGCAAATTGTAAATATTACAAACGTCATCCCCGAAAAAGGAACTGCAAAACGTGGAATCGACTTTGACATTGGGTTTTTGGCTAGTATATTTTCTAGCAATTGGTTGATAGGAACTGCTTTGGCTATTTTGCTCATCATCATATTAGTTATTACAGTGCCCATGCTTCCTATCATTTCGCAATTTCTGTTTAATGTTACAAAGTCATACTTTGCTTTGCTTAAAAGACGGCTACGCAACAAGCGTCCTATTTCACAACTAAAGAAAAGCTATTAGCTTTGCTTGGGGAGGAATGTTGCCATGTAGCTGCTTTAGTAACCTTTTCTAGCTTTCCTACCCACGTCTGGCGTCGTCTAGACTTTGTTATTCATGTGTCATGTTATTCATACCTTGTTTTGACTTGTTATTCATTTTTCCTACTACAAATATGTGGGACTGGGGCTTGTGATCAATAAGATTGTGGGTGAAAGCCTGAGTGTGTAAAAGCCGTATATGTAAAAAGTTATCGGCAACAACAGTGGGGTCTTCGGGGAGTGTTCGGGAAGTTTTCGCATCCATGATTTTTGTGTTCGGAGGGTGTTCGGAAAGGCCAGCGAACTGCCCGAACTTGACAGGCATCTAAGTTTAGCTTTGGCGACTGTATTTGTGTGAAATTTGGTATAATTTGATTTTAAGTCGTCGAAACATAGAACACATACTGCATTGCCATGCCCGCTTTACAAAGTTTTATACCCGCTGTTAGTGGCAGTGCCGGAGAGATAATGGTCAAGTGGTGGTCGTTCTTTACACAGCTGATCGTAATTAGTAGTCGCTGAAGCTTGACCGAAGCTAAAAATGCTGAAATTCTAGTGGTTCATCGGATTTCATTCGCAAACTTACCAAACAAGACTCACAATTGCAAATTCTACCACCATCACGCTACTCCGGTGAATGAATAAAGGCTCTGCTAATTCGGGAGCACACGCAAAAGATAGGAAAAACCTTCAAATTCTATTCTTTCTCTCAAGTTATGAATGCAATTTTAGGCAAAAAAAACAGCTGATTTATGTGTATTGCGTGAACAACTGTACTTCCAGGTTGCTGCTAGAGCCGAGGTAGTTGAAAATATCAAGCACCGAAAATCGAAGTAGGCAGCTGGCTCCATTAGGGCCAGCATTAACTAATATAACGCATCGAGAATTGCCTAGTAACCGGTATCAATTTCGGCTAGTTCAACGCGTGTGCGGTGTCAATTAAACGAGCATGGCAGAGAGAATTCAGGAAAAGTACCTGTTCAAGAACGTGCTGGGTACTGGAACCTTCGGTAAAGTGGTGCTCGGACGAGAGATAGACAACCACCAAAACTACGTGGCCATAAAGTGCATCGACAACAAGCGCAAAGTACCGGAGTTTGCGAGAAACCAAATTGAAGCCCTTCAACTGCTCGCTCACAAGAATATAGAAAAATTGTATGCCACTTATGAAGACAAAAATTATACCTACTTGGTATTGGAACTGGCTTCTGGTGGAGAGTTATTTGAGAGTATTATTGAAAAAGGAAATTACAGCGAGAAAGACGCGTCGGACATTTTGAGACAGGTAAAGTTTACCCAAGAAGTTTGGGGTTGCTGAATAACTCGAATGGTCAAATGCCGCTCCGCTCGCCCGCTGACCCCAGACCGTTTAGCAGCTTCACTAGTGAAAACTGGCTCAGAAACAATTAATTTTTAGCTCAAGATCCGCAGAAAATGCCTTTGGTAACCGAACTTGGCGTCTCTGCTGCTAATATTTTAGACTAATTTAGTGTTTTTAGCTATTTTTTGCTTGTTTTTAGCTCTTCAAGTATTTTTTCCGCAGATCTTTACAATTTTTAAGGATTTCAGACAATAAAATTGCTAAAATCGCCCAGTAGAACAGTACTTTTTAGCTGTATTTGAGCCAAAATCTGCGATTTTTTTACGTTATTTAGCCCAAAATTGCGACATTTTTTGCGATTTTTGAGCCTATTGTTAGTACGCAACTCCTAGAATTTGTAGTCAGACCCCAAGCCCGCCCTGCCCTCGTCAGCGGACCACCTTTTCCATTAATGATTCGACGACCCCTTCCCATTGTAAAACCCCTGGTCTCCCACCTCACCTAGCAGGAAAAGCCCCAACTAGTGTTGTTACAATACCAACATTTCGGTTTGACTATGACTATGACTACCGCCCGTTTGAGTACAATACCAGAGTAGTCAAATTTGACTATATCGTAGTCAAACCATTTGACTACTATGACCACTGGTTTGACTACTTTGACTACTTTTTGAAACAGAGCCAAATTGACATTTTCGGCTATTTGTAAGCTTCAGTCACCTAAAATGGCTGTGATTGCATCCATAAATCCTTTACTTCGAATTAAATTGTGCGAAAATGAGGGCATGAGTGCATCATTGTTTTTCTATTGAAATTTTCGATACAAGAGAAAGAGATGATGAGAAAAATAGCCGCAAAACTAGAACAAAACGCCTTTTGCATGTCAAACCATGAGCATCGTTGAGTTCTCTCAATTTATGTTCTTCTTTGCTGCGCAAAACATTTTTTGGAAATGTACATATTTTACTGTTCGTACAGTATGTCATATTCATATACAGTGGCGTACCCAGGATTTTGCAAAGGGGGGGTGTAAAATTTTGAAGTTGCCTGGTTGGGTCTTCTGCCCGACCAGGGCGAGAAATTTTCGAAAAATTTGCCTTCAAAAACGTGTTTAAAAAGCATTCTGAGCTTAAAATTGACAGAAATTACAAGTTTTAGTACAGGGTGTCTCAAAAAAAAATGATCACATTTCTTTTTACTGCCATTTCCGCAAATTTTGACCAAATAGGCTGAAATTTGGAACATAGGTGCCAAAATTCGGGGAATTTTATGTGTTAAAGTTTGGTGCACCAAGCTTGACTCATTCCCGAGAAATTTCAAAAATAGTGAAATTTGGTAATTTCAATAGTGAAAGCCGGTCACCGAAAAAATGATCACATTTCTTTTTACTGCCATTTCCGCAAATTTTGACCAAATAGGCTGAAATTTGGATCATAGGTGGCACAATTCGGGGAATTTTATGTGTTAAAGTTTGGTGCACTAGGCTTGACTCATTCCCGAGAAATTTGAAAAAAAGTGAAATTTGGTAATTTCAATAGTGAAAGCCGGTCACGAAAAATGTAAACATTTCCTTTTCCTGTATCTTTTCTAATTTTTGTCGGAATTGGATGAAATTTGGAGTGCAAACGCTGAAGTTCAGGGTAATTCGTGTGTAAAAAGTTGACACATGAACTCCAACGCTATCGTTAGAGTTTAGGCGATAATGTAATGTAACGTTTTTTCGGTGACCGGCTTTCGCTCTTGAAATTACCAAATTTCACTTTTTTTGAAATTTCTCGAGAACTAGTCAAGCCTACTGCACCAAACTTTAACACATAAAATTCCCCGAATTTTGGCACCTATAATCCAAATTTCAGCCTATTTAGTCAAAATTTACGGAAATGGCAGTGAAAAGAAATGTGATCATTTTTTCGGTGACCGGCTTTCACTATTGAAATTACCAAATTTCACTTTTTTTGAAATTTCTCGGGAATGAGTCAAGCCTAGTGCACCAAATTTTAACACATAAAATTCCCCGAATTTTGGCACCTATGGTCCAAATTTCAGTCTATTTGGTCAAAATTTGCGGAAATGGCAGTAAAAAGAAATGTGATCATTTTTTTGAGACACCCTGTAGTTTAAGGTGCCCAGCAAAAAAGCGGTAAAATGCAGGTGAAGACCCTAAAACAGTAGTCATAGTCAAACGGTTTGACTACCTGGCCTTCGTTTGACTACGTACAGTATTTATGGTAAGGAAGGTAGTCAAACTTAGACTTTGACTACCTGTCCGTTTGACTGCGATATCACAAAAGTATTAACTATGACTTTGACTTTGACTAGTAGTCATAACAACACTAGCCCCAACCCCACCCATCCCCCGACACCGTCATTCTTACATGTATAAGGTAGTGCAACTTTTGTCTGGTAAATAGCAACGGTTTGAACTCAGTAAATAAAAGAACTATTGTAGGTCCTAGATGCAGTAGACTACATGCACGAAAAAGGCATAGTGCACCGGGACTTGCGACCAGAAAAATTACTCTGCATGGACTCAAGTCCGAACCCCAGAATTCTGGTCACAGGATTCAGTGGTTGTTACATCGATCGGGACGGGTCGCCAATCACTCGACGAATCGGCGCCCCAGGCTACATTGCACCCGAAGTTCTCAACTCGAAGCCCTACGGCAAAGAAGTGGACCTCTGGGCAGTAGGCACCATTCTCTATATTCTGCTCTGCGGCTATATGCCCTTTAGTGGCGAGAACGAGAAGGAAGTGCTGCAGAAGAATCGGTCAGGTGTCTATGACTTTGACTCGAGACACTGGGAGGTGATATCAGAGTCGGGCAAAGATTTGGTGGCCAAACTGATGAATCTGAACGCTCAGGCCAGACTGACTGCCCGTCAGGCGCTGGAACATGACTGGATCGTAGGGGATGGAGCTAGTCTCAAGGATATCTCGTTGATGGTTTGCACTGAGCTTAGAAACACCATAGCCAAACAGAAATGGATGAAGGTGTTCAATGTGGTGAATGCTGTCAATCAAATGCAGCTGATGGCTGGGGTCAGCGCGGCCAAAGACGATGAAAACGTTGTGGATCTGACTGTAAAAAATAACAAGAAAAGTCAAGTCTGTTCTATTGTTTGAAGAGCATTTTTGTGTGGTCCTAGTTCACTACTATTGTACATTCATACACTGTGTCTATAATAGGGTACCAGATGAAGGTTTTCGACAGATTCAAATTGCTGCTCAGTTGAATCAGAAATCAACTGGTCTGGGGTAGACTGATTATTCTGAAAAGTCTTATGGAGAAATTTTCTTTCTTATATGCTTGCTCAAACTTTTGCTGTTCCGTAAACATGATAATAAATAAATATGCGATACGTCAATACAGTACAAGTACAGTATTACATGAATAAGTCATCCGCTAATTCGAGTTCAAAAACAGCTAACAACCGTTGTTTTACATTCAGACAATCTAGAAACTTTTGTGTGACATTTCAAAAAAATTGCCCAAAAATTAAACTCAGTGGAAGGGGAATTTTGGGAGAGCGGGTAGGTAGAGTACTAAAACGCTCAAAAAACGTACAAAATCGCAAATTTTGGCTCAAATACTGCTAAAAGTGCTGTTTAACAGACAACAATTGTAGCGTCAGAAATTCCAAGTTGCTGAAAGAAATTGCTTGCCTGAAAATAGGAGGTGGGAATGGGGAAAATCGTCGGGGGTGTGGCCTATGTCGGGTTTATATTAATTAATATTAAAATAAAACTATTATTAGTGGTGTCGTTTAAATAGTATTAAAGAAACCAAAACTATTAGAGTGCATTTTAGAATCTACTATTAAAATGCTATTAAAATTGTTATTTAGTAGTAATAATATTAAACCTAAATTAAACTTAGCAGGGGACTATTATATTAATATTAAGTTAAAAATAAAATCGGCTAGTTCTATTATATTATTGTTAAATTAAAATAATATCTCACTATTAAAATTACAGTTCTAGGTGGGAGCAGATTCCTCAGATCACCTGTAAATGTAGTAATTATTTGAATGCCTAAACGTAAAACGGTTGACGTACGGTACTCCTATTAGCAGCATCAGTTTCAAGCATTTTCTGCAGTAGCCGAGCATTGAACACTTCGAACACTAACTGTAGAAACTTTTCGACTATGAGGGCTGGAATTGGTTGGCATTTGACTTGCTCTTCGACTGGTCGACCCTGTCGGTGCCGGCTCGGTGAAATCTTTCCAGAAACAGAACGTTTTCAAACAACAATCGCGCACTCGCTTAGAGAGGGCCAACAAAAGAAAAGGGGTGACGGATGAAAATAAGTCCGAAAAGTAATAGTAACTGTAAGCAACAAGACTGTGCTGAACGTTAAAAAACTGAAGAACTACCGTCAATACCATTAACAGATACAGAAGCGTAACGATTGCTCCACTTATTGCTAGACGGATTTCAGAGCGTTTTGGAGCTTTCTTTCTGCGACCGTTAGGTATAAGGACCTGGACCTGTATAAGGACGTTAGGTATAGGTTAGGACCTGGATGAAAGCAAAGAAACGTATAAATCATCGTCTGACAAGAATAGTAGTACCTTGTTTGAGTACTGCGTCTGTCTAACAACCATAATCACGTGTACAATTATCAAGAGAGGCCTCAAGAGAAATCCTTCAAAAATGACCGCGAACAGTTCGTAGCCATTCTGCTCCTAGAAAATGCCACACTACAAAACCATTGTGAAGTAAGTTAGTTGAGGAATTTACTTGCTTCTTAATTTACCTGCACATCCACAAAATAATTTACTTATCTTACTTATATCTTACTTATCTTATCTTAATTTACTTATCTTATATCTTACTTATTTACTTGCACTGCTTACTTCAACAACAATTTAATTTGATTTTATTTTACGTTCAACTTGTAATTCTATTGAATTCTAATTCACTTATCTATTAAAAAAGTTGTAGAAAATACTCTAAGATCACCAAATATCTGAGTATGGATTTCCAGTAAAGTGCAGGGCTATGATATAAATCTAACTCCATCCTTTTCATAAGAATCTCAAATAGTCTCATGTTTTTTGCTAAAATCAGCTGTTCAGCCTTTTAGATACTTTTTTCTAGGAGCGATAGCATACATTCCGCCATCAAATAGGCAGACAGAAAGGGCACAGAATCACAGACACTAACAGACAGCCTTAAGAGAACCAAAAACTAACAAATATCGAATGGTCAATAAGCAAATTGTGTAGCACGGCACGACCGTGCAACACACTTTGTTTTATGTACAAGAAACTCTTCTTCCGAAGGGTAAACGGTATTCTAGAATTTAGTTTTACTTTAGTTTTTATTTACTTGACAACGGTACTCTAGAATCGATTATTGTTAGAGAGTAGTGCTTTGCCTTACCATTTCTCCATTAAGGAGGGTGCTGAGAGTACAGCCAAAGTAACTGGAAAAATTGTGGATTTCTTCCCAAGGATAGGTAGTGTATTGAATCTCCAGCAGTTGCAAGATAAGAGCCCAAAACATAGGAAATATGATCAACATTGGTAACGTCCATTGTAGTAGAAATGCTAACGCTAATTTTTGTCCGCTCCACATCTGCAGTTAAAAAGTTTTTAAAGAATTTTTATTGACATTTCTTAACCTGATTATATTTTGTAGGGTACAAAATAGCAGAACAGCGATTTCCGGCCATGAGAAGAACTCCAAACACCTAAAATAGAGCCAGTAAACGACTAAAAACTAAACGATCTCCTAACCTGAGAATAGTAGACTCCCCAGTGTCCCATTTTGCAAATCGTAGCCAAAGAATCATTGAAAAGAAACTCTTCGTACCAGAAATACTTGGGTAATATTTGCAAACAGTATTTATTCAAAGTATATGATATATCAGCCACACCAGCTGAGATACAGGTTTTGAAATAACTCGATCTCAAAGATTTCGAATGAAAAATAAGAACAAAGATAAGAAACATGTAAATGGGTAGAGTTATCCCTGTAAACAGGATGAAAAGCTTTTCGAGAACGCAGTAAATTCGACCACAGCCGTGGGCAGAACTAGTAAACAAAATTGAGAAGATATTGCGAATGTAACAAACTAAATCACAACTAGTTGACTCCAGTTGAGCCAGACAAAATTCAGTGATGTATTCATAGTAATCGTATTCCTCCTCCTCAGTAGAATTATCTAGATTTACAGTATAGTTTTGACTAAAGTTCATGCTGCAATAGAACGAAGGAAACACAATCTAACAGGTGTCTGAGTTCTCAGCGCAACAAATTAGCTTTGCCTCACAACAGGCAAGTTCATCAATTCTATTTGTTCGTCGTTTGCAAAAGAAGCCGAATTATTATTATTGGCCGGCATCGAGACACCAGGAGTAACGGCCACCTGTCGCTTAGGAAGTGCGGCTCCAGAAAAGCGACGGGCATTGACAAACTCTCTTCCGCTAGCTGAGAAAGCAGCCGACGAGCTACAACAAAAATTGAAGCTTTTGGCACAACAGGCGCGCAGGTTTTCAGAAAAAATCAGCAAAAGGAACGGGTTTATGGAGGTGAAGAGATCAGATAGACATTGGTAACTGGTGCTCACGACATTGCGATGCAAATCGAAAAACTGAAGAATATGGCAGAGAACTATTAAGAGATACAAAATGCTGATGATAGCTCCGCTGATAGCCAGACGAATTTCTGTGCGCTTCGGCTTTCGGTTCAGTTGTATGACACTGTGTCGGCGCTGAAAATCGTGGTGGTTATGAAATTGAAGCATTCATAATTGTTTGTTTTTTTTTCGTTTGAAAACTTAGTTCACGATATGGGTGTTGTTTTATAACTTATTTTCTTGCCGCTCGCTTGCTGTTTTACGTGTAGAGCTTTGATGGCATAAAAGTTGAAGTTGAAGTTGAAGTTTATAAAAAGTTAGTTTACTTGCAATGTACGCATGCACCACAGACTGCTTTGGAATACATATATGTATATGTATATGTATATGTATTGCTCAGAGAGTATGTGTATGTACAGGGTTCATAAAAAAGAACCCCGCAGTTTTTTTTTATTTTAGCAACCCCAAATCTGAACCGATTTGAATTGAATAAATCCTTTTTTAAATGAAAGATAATTAAATGCTTCAAAGATTGATGAAATTTTTATTAAAATACTCTGCTTAGTTGCTGAGATACTTGCCCTCAAACTCAAAACAGAGATTTTGGCAATGAACAGGAATAATTAAAAACAACCCAGCAGATTTTTTATTTTTTTTTACTTTTGCAACCATGAATCTCTCTCGACCAGGGATGTGAGGTGTGTTTTTTCCGGTGCTTTTTTTCGAAAAAAAACGGTTTTTTTCCTAAGGGTCGGAAAAAAACAATAAATCGCGGAAAAACTCAAGCCAAAAATAGCTAATTTATGTAATTTTTCAGTTAAAAAATGGACTTTTGAGATGTATAATAAGCTAGAGTGGCTCAAAACTGTTAGAAAAACAACAGAAAATGCCAAATTTGGCAATCTAAAACAAAAAGGCAAACTGCTGAAAGAAAATTTGCATATGGCCTTTATTGATGAAGCCTGTCAGGGGTCAGGGACTGTTTCATGCCTGTTTCGTGATTTATATTCATATAAGACGGGCATTACTGTTCTGAAAAGACTCAGGAAGGCGCTAGAAAGCGCTAGGAATCAAAAAACCAGTTTAGGATACTCAGAACTTGGGCTGGAGTCTTTTCCGCGATTTAGGAAAAAAACCGGAAAAAACCGGGAAAAAACTGAAAAAAAACAGGCCGAGGTTTTCTTCAGAAAAATATCCAGCCCTGATCTCAACCGATTTGAATGAATCCTATTTTAATGAAATATTCATACGTTCTTTAAAGATTAGTAAACATTTTTATCGACGTGCTCTTAGTTCTTGAGATATTTTCCTTTAAAGACAAAACTGATTTTGGCTAAGAACAAGAGTGATTCTTAAAACCCAAAACAGGGTTTGCGACCTTTTCTTAAGGCTAGAATAGGGTTTTAGTCAGATGTCTTTCATTCAACCAGCCTAATTAAAGTTTTTGTAAGACTTAGAAATCCTAAATTAATGATCTTCGAAATACATACATACCCCGAAGGGCCACATGGAAGACAATCGCCGTGGTGGCCAAACCCCACTATGTGTCTCACGCTGGCCGCATGCATAGGGTCCCAGATTGCTCATCACTACGCCACAGACACAGTTGGTCATGGTCACATATTTAGTTATTTATCTGACAGTGTAAGAGCAAAAATGTAAAAAAATGTGATCATCACATGGAAAACTAAAAAAAATTGCATACCACGTGATTGGAGTAGCGAATATGTTTGACAATCATCACTATGTAGAGTGCAACTAAAGCCGGCGCCAAAATGAGCCCTTCGAACACAACACCGAAAAGTTGGTAGCCCTTTTGTTCCTAAAACATTATGTATTATAGCAGAACTAGACTGACTGACTGACTGACTGACTGACTGACTGACTGACTGACTGACTGACTGACTGACTGACTGACTGACTGACTGACTGACTGACTGACTGACTGACTGACTGACTGACTGACTGACTGACTGACTGACTGACTGACTGACTGACTGACTGACTGACTGACTGACTGACTGACTGACTGACTGACTGACTGACTGACTGACTGACTGACTGACTGACTGACTGACTGACTGACTGACTGACTGACTGACTGACTGACTGACTGACTGACTGACTGACTGACTGACTGACTGACTAAAACGCACCAATTCGCCAGATAAAAGAATAGAAAAGTCGCAACCATAAACGCTGCTGAAATTGTGCACTTCATTCCACGGCTCTTGTTCAATTCTCACGCCAACACAATTCAAAGCTAGCGCAGTTATCATCGGTGCCACGATTACGACTGGCAACAGCCACTGCACCACAACTGCCCAATACAACCGACAACCGGTCCACATCTAGACATCGATTTTATACAGTTTTTACAATCTAGACAACTTACAATGTTGTATCTTTTGGGATACAAAATCGCTGAACATCTGTTTGATGCCATTAGCAGAACGCCCAATACCTGAAAGCGTGCTGAGCGGAGTCTGCAAGTTGCAATACATGGCATTTTAGCTGCATTAGTCTATATTTTCGCCGTACATGTAACAGGTGATCCGCCCAACACATAGGGGGGGGGCAACGTTGAGGGTCTGAGCACAAATACTGGGGTACAGAGTACAATAAAAATTCGTGTTCGGCTACAGATGGTACGTACTCTGTCTGTACCCAAATACAGCCAAACACCACTGTTTTAGAGACAATTCTTCGTGTCTAACTAAAGAGTGTTCTGCAGTCTACACATATACAATGTACTCTGCATGTGCGTAGTCTGACCATTTACCTGAGAGTAATAAACTCCCCAGTGACCAATCTTACAGAGAGTAGCTAGTTTGTCGTAGAACAAAAAAGATTCGAATGCAAGATACTTGGGTAAAATCTGCAGACAATACTTGTTCAGTGTATACAGTACATCAGCTACTCCAGCCGAAATGCACAACTTGAAGTAGCTTGAAGTCAGATATTTAGAGTGATAAATAATCAAAGAAATCACGAATATATGGACTGGCAAAGTGAGGCCAGTAAACATTACAAACAATTTCTCCACCACGCAATAAATACTGCCACAGCCATGACCGCTCTTTCCTCTAAATATGGTAAGAAAATTTCGCACAAAACATGACAGATCACAATCAGAGCCTTCAATATATTCCCGACAAGAGTTAATCCAGTATGTATAAAAGTCGTAATCGTAGTCATTACTGGAGTTGAGATGACAGTCTGAGAGGCAGTTAGCCATTTTTCAGAACCTACGGTGCATTAGATATAAATCCACCTGACGTGTCAAGAACAGGTGAAAACTGAACAGCATGCAATCTTGCATGACTTGAACAATTCCCAAACATTACAGTAGGCAACACAGTCGCCACAGCTGTGACAATCATAGACCGACCGACCGACCGACCGACCGACCGACCGACCGACCGACCGACCGACCGACCGACCGACCGACATAAGACAAACACAAAACAAAGCGTTCAACACAAGACGAACACAATTTGTCCGTCCTTTTAGTTTTTTGTGTTGATTAATGTTCGCTCTCCCCAAAGGAACAACTGAAGTTATTTTGAAAGGGTCAAGCGGCATCCATCAGTTCCACCTGTTCGTTGTTTGCGGTGCTGAAATTAGAAATCGGGCCAACCGAGTTCAGCGCCCTAGCGGCGGCAGGACTGACAGACCTGACAGCAGAAGATACTCGTTTGGCCGGAGAACTGGGTGAAAGGCGCCGCGAGCTGGTGGGCGCGCCGGCTACCGCCGAAACCTGACTGATTTTCCGGTTACACAGACGTTTTTCCTTGCCGAAGCACAAACTGTTAACGAAACACTGGCGGACGCTGCGACAAAAGAACAGAAGAAGAAAGGGATTGAGGGAGGTAAACAGGTCGGAGAAGTAGTAGTAACCGTAGGCCACGAATTGGTGGTCGACTCGCAGGTATTGCAGCAAAATGGTCAGGTACATCAGTAGGTACAATGCTGTAATAATTCCCCCACTAATTGCAAGCCTAACTTCTGTGCGTTTTGGTTTTTGGCTACTGCGCTTGATTACGTCCCGGTGCTGAAAATAGTAATGTCTACTTGACGCAACGCAAATACCACCGTTTTGTACTTGGATGGTGTATTTAGCCTGTTGCACAACCATCACAATGTGGACTGCCACTAGTGCTGGTGCCAACAACAAACCCTCAAATAGAACTGCGAACTTTTGGTAACCATTTTGTTGCTGAAAAGAAAGATTAAGGAAAATTACAAGAACTAAAGTCTAAAGATTAGCTTTCTTAGCTTCTTCTATTCTAGTTTAAATACATTGCTACACTTACATCCATTCCAAGAAATACAGTACTCAACGAGCACAGGTAGGTGCTGCCGAAATAATGAATTTGGTGCCAAGGCTCTTGATGAATTTCGATTTCAGCCAGATTCAGCAACAAAGCGCATAGCATGGGCGCTATAACAAGCATAGGCAAAAGCCATTGCAGCGCTATTGCAATCTTCAGTCTGCGACCACTCCGGATCTGGAAGAAATTCGTTGAAAGTTAGTGTTGATTTTGTGCTATTTATTTTTTTATTCGCACCAGATTGTAACGCATCGGGTACATGATTGCTGAGCACCTGTTAGCAGCCATTAGAAGTACACCGAAAACCTGAAATCATTGAATATTTTTTACTTTTAATTTGATTAAAACTGCTTGGGGCTGGGGCTGGGGCTGGGGCCTGTTTCACCAATATACAAACGGTTGCAAATCGTCTCAAATACAAATACACACGCTAGTTACAGACGTGCACGGGCCCGATTCTCCAGGGACCCAGCCGGGTCTTGGCCAATACATACAGGTCTTTAACTTGCGTGTGTATTTGTATTTGAGACGATTTGTAACCGTTCGTAAATTGGTGAAACAGCCCCCTGGTGTCATGTTCTTTCTACTACTGGTAGTGAAAGAATTCAGCTTGAAATATACTATGTGTAAAAGCATGAAACAATCTATGTAACTTCTGTCCAATCCAAACCATAATCTAACAGATTTTGTCTAAAACTACGTATGTGTGTTGAGCAAAACAATCTTCAATAAGAAAATCGAATAGATTTATAGTACCAGAAAAACTGCAGTTTTCGTGTTCGTGTAAAACTAATCGCGTGTCTGCCTCATATATACAGGGTGTATCAAAAAAAAACAACCCAGCAGAGTTTTTGCTGTAGCAACCGCAAATCTCAACCGATTTGAATGAATCCTGCTTTAAATGAAAGACGAATAAATTCCTGAAAGACTGGTGAAGGCCCTATTAAGATACGATGCTTAGTTCCTGAGATATTTTCCTTCAAACTCAAAACAGAGATTTTAGCAGTGAACAAGAGCGATTCCGTTGCGCTTCACAACAAAACGGATTCCTACTGCTGAGGGGCAACAAGACTTTTACAAATGAAGTAACCAAGCATGTGTGGCACCAGAAAAACCTCGTTACGTTAGCCCTGAGCAGTAGGAATCGGTTTTATTATGAAGTGCAACAGAATAATGAATATCGCTCTTGTTCATTGCCAAAATCTGTTTTGTGTTTGAGTGCAAATATCTCAGGAAATAAGCATCGTATCTTAATAAAAGCTTCACCAATCTTTCAAGAATTAATTTATCTTTCATGTAAAATAGGACTCACTGAAATGGGTTGAGATTTGCGGCTGCTACAGTAAAAAATCTGCTGGGTTGTTTTAATCTCTGTTGTTCACTGCCAAAATCTCTGTTTTGATTTTTAAAGCAATTATCCCAGGAACTAAGCAACGCATCATAATAAAAGCTACACCAATCGTTCAAGAATTTATTTATCTTTCATTTAAAGCAGGATTCATTCAAATCGGTTGAGATTTGCGGTTGCTACAGCAAAAAATCTGCTGGGTTGTTTTTTTACGCACCCTGTAGTATCTACGTACCGATACCGATATGGTGTCCGGGTATGATTTCCGGGACTAAACAGATGTTGAAACACTGCACTCAAATAACAAATAAAGGTAAACGAAATCTTTCTCTTCAATTTTTTTGTGTTGTCTATTTATGGACTTAGGCAACTAGGCTAGCAGAATTGCTTATTGCTACTAAACTACCAGCGCGCTCTCTTCGAAATGGATTATCTAGGGTGATTTTGTAGCGGTTAAAGCTAATATTTTTGGTGGTCGTGGATGTTGTCTCTTCCAGAAAAGATGAGCTATTTTATTATTATCTTGAGAGTTGTCCTCGACCTAACATAACTGCCCGAAAAGTGGCTTCTTACCTGCGAGTAATAGACTCCCCAATGTCCGATTTTGCAGATTGTAGCCAGATTATTGTTGAACAAAAAGGTTTGATAGCCGTAATACTTGGGCAATATTTGCAAACAGTACTTATTGAGTGTGTAGAGAACGTCTGCTATCCCAGCTGATATACAGGTTTGAAAATAAGTCGAGGTAAGCGTACTAGAGTGGTAAATAAGTACAAAAATCATAAAAACATAGATTGGCAGCGTTATGCCGGTAAATAGTAGAAAAATCTTCTCGAAAAGGCAGTAGACACTTCCACAGCGGCTATTGTCAAATTTGCCAGAGATTATGCTGAAAAAGTTTTTCATATAACAGATTAGATCGCAGCCAGTAGCTCTCAGCTCTTCCAAACAATAATCGGTCCAGTAAGCGAAGTAGTCATATTCTTGGTCAGCCTCAGTTGTATTGTAGAAGATCGCCTCACTACTATTATTGCAGTCGACAGAACAATTGTACAATAATGCCATTTATATAATATCTTTAGGCCTAATCATATGGTGTCATATACTCAGCGAAAACTTAACCGTTGCTATGGCAGTCCAGTTGTACGTGGGCCTGAACTGCTTTACCTACAAATCTTCGCTCACGAAATCGTTCGTGATTAGTTTGTCTATCTGCCTGCTATTGACACAAACATCGGCGCTTTGAAAGCCGCACCGCCTGACTGCTATATCAGGACAAATGACCACAGTCGGCTCGGCAACTACCGGTTTTCGGGCTTTGTTCTCATGCTTAAGCCTAAAGCGCTGTTTATACTCCTACTGTACGTACGTACTGTAGTAGGGGGTATACTGCCGTAGGTTGGCCAACTCCTTCAGTACCGACTTTCCACTTATAGACCTGGTCTTATAACTGCATAATGTTATATTTTTCATCAAAAACGGTTCTTTGGCCAAAGGTTGAATTGTTTTGCACCTAGATAGTTGTTTCAGACATGCCTGACCATTTTACGCTTGACCTGTAAAACTTTGCTTGAAATACACAAAGAAATACGTACAGAGTTGAAGCACAACAGGTAGGTAGGTAATAGTGTATAGTAGTGTTTAAAACAAAAACCAGGATAATTTTCTAATGCACATCAGCCTTTGCTTTTTCACGATAGACAGCGTTTGTTCACTTTAAAAATAAAATAGTTAATTATGTAGGCTAATCTATCTAACTAAGACCATTAACTGGTAAATGGGTGACTATGAAATGAACCCAGTTTTCCGACCACCAAGTAGGGTAGCCTCCGCGCAACTTTTTTTAAAGACTTAAGGTGGATTCATGCTGGTGTAGAAAAAGATTGCCAGGCGACTTTTCTGTAGAAAAACTGTCGCTCCGTGTAGACAAAAATTTTCTGTTCAACAGACATTTTTTGCGAGCTTCTTCCAAATTTTCCGCACGCCGGCCGGGGTGGGTCTGAGCCAAAATTTTGGGAGGGGGTACGGCACTAAAAACGCTTTAAAAAATCACAATTTTTTGGCTAAAAATCGCTAATTTGGGCTGAAATACAGCTAAAAAGTGCTGTTTTGTAGGTGATTTTGGCAATTTTTTCAGCTGAAATTGTCAAAAAATTTCAAAAATTTGCTCAAAAAACTACTTGCCAGAAAATCGGAGCGGGGTCGGAAAAATCGTCTCGGGGGGTGTCCCATCCGGGGGGGGCTGGCCTCAGTCGGGTGGGGGGCAGACCCCCAGACCCCCTGTTACATACATGCATATGCGCCAGACGATTTTTCTACAGAAGTATGAATGAACCTTTAGATTTGACGCTAGGCTACCAAGATGAGGAATACGCACACAACGAATACGACGTGCAACGACGATGCGTTTTCGTATAGTTCCTGACTGCACCGGTAGAAACGAACGATTTTTCCGTGCAGCTCACCTGAACGGAAAATTTTGAACACCCACTGTGAGCCAACAAACTGACATTTTTTCGACCAAATTTGTCAGCCACTACAGTTTCTACAAATGAAACTCTAGACCAATTTGCAGAAGCGGCCAAGAATTGGGCTCACAGAAGCGGTTCAAAGTTTTCCATTTAGGTGAGCTGAACGGAAAAATTCTTTGTTTTTTACCGGTGCTTGTTTGGCTTTGTTTACTTGCTCGCCTTAGCCGTCACATAAAAGCCAAAAAGCTGCATTTCTTTGGACAAAAATCCCGGCTAAGATTCAGTAAATCTTACGTTGCAAGCTTGCCTGCATGCACAGACTCTAATGTGTGGTGTGCTGCTGGGCAATAACTTAATTAATCAAGGCTTTTTGCAGTTGCAGATTGCGCGCAAAAACACACGTGCAGGCAGCAGAGTGGCGATTTGAATTTGCCGCCTCACTTTGCGCCGTGGATTTGGCCGGCTGCTACTTGAAAGCCAGAAAAGGCGCTCTACTGTACGCTGTCGTGGCACGCGTCAGATGCCCCTCTGCGGGAGCGGATTCGCTATCAGCCGACTGAGCGGCAGAGGCAGCACAGGTTTGAGCGGCAAAATCAAACGCACCCCTCCCTCCAGCGGCGGGACTCTGCTACGGTTGCCAGAAAAGTCAGGCCGTTAACATCGATCAATTCTTTCCGTGCACTTTATCAGGGTTCTCGCGGTGTGCTTTGGAAGAGAGCCTTTCTTGTCCTCTCCCTCTGCCTAACGACTTTTCAGTGACTAAAGCTTCTATGAGAGAGCTTGTGCTACGCATACCAGCGTTAGATTTAGACTTGAACTTGGAAAATGTTAGACGAACTCCTGAAATTTTTCGGACGCACCTCAACTTACTGATCACGCGTTTGTTTCTATAGCATGAGCCCACCTTAACGGGATAAGACAGCTGGATTTGATTGAGAATCACAAATCTATTCTTTCGCTTTCACCGGGAAACCAAAAGTGGCATCCGCATTACCAAGAATGCATAAAAGAGTAGCAAGAATGTGCCACTCAGCGGCCGGCCGAGTGTCGATGCGCTGTACCAAAATTACCACGGAGGGGCCTTGCATAGGAGCTCGCGGCACTCAGTTGGCTCTTCTGGGAGCCGATTGGCTGGCCGAGAGCTGCTTACGCGCCTGCTCGACCCAATAAGCGGCGCGCGAGGGCGTGATCACGAAAGCCACGCGATTAAACTCAACAGCGAGGGCGATTAAACTCGACGGCCGGCCGGAGCTTTTACCGCATTACACTACCGTTTCCCCTCGGCGCGTATTTTGAATTGATCTAGTTTTGCGTTTTGCGTTGTCGCTATGTCTGAATGAAGATTACGTGTTGTCTATTTTATGGAGAATCTTAACCCAGCTAATTTGCAGTCACCTCAACAGGTAAGACTACTTTTTTACAATAATGCTAGGAATTTGTGTCTTGTGCGGTACAGTGTAAAAAGTGAGTCCTGAACTACGTCAATAGCTATATTTGTTTTATGCAATGTTAGCTGTTTAGCTTGTTTTTACGACTCTCTCTTCTGATTCAAGAACGCCTCGGGCCCTCTTGCCGAAAGAAAATGGATTTATTGCTAGAGGATTGCACTTTAGTTCGCCGATCCAAATTAAAAGTGGGTGAGAGTGTGTGTGTTTATGAAGCCTAAAGTTGGCGAACTTTGTTTATCAGCATTAGGTTCACTCTGAAATTTACACCTTGTTTTCTGGGTTCTTTATGGGTTAGGTTCTGTTAGCACCTGGCTTGTCATTCGGATGCCTTTGTTTAGACGGCAAGTGTTGCCGTTTAGATAATAGGCAGATTATCTCCATAGGATGGACAGCCACAGTCACTCTGCAGGCATGTCTGACACTGCGTCTGCGTGAGAGCCGTGTAATATTGGCGACCTAGCTAACGCACTAAAATGACATGCTTTAGAGTCGCCGCTTGCAGCCTCCAGTAATCGAACGTCTGCGACATTAACACCGGAAAACCGGGAACCTGAGTGCACCGTTTGCCCCAGTTGCCGCTCAACTTTTTCGAAACTTTCAAATCTTAAACGTCACTTGCTGTCAGGAGCTTGCCGTGTAGTGGACGTGACCTCACCTGTGTACGTACAGTGTGTATGTCTTAATACCCGTTTAAAGTCGACAAATTTAGTGCGCATGTCTAACTGCCTGCCGGAAAGGCAGACTACCACCTAATTTTGGTAAAAAGCTGTGATATTTTACTGTCAATAATTTTATGTCAATAATTACTGCTATGTCTAATGTCTAATCTAGTTTGTGAATTTGTGTTCCGTATATCTATTTATGCAATAGTATGCAGAAAAAAGAATATAGAAAAAACTATGCAGTACGAAAATACACTTCACACCACAATTTACATGGCGGGCAAGCCTTTGTCCCTCTATGCCCAAGTTTAAATGGGTGATCTGCCGATATCTCTGCCACATACAGTAGCTGCGGTCATCTTTGAACGCACGCAGTAAACCGGATTCCTTAACCTGTGCCTGTCGGAAGAAGTCGCGAGCAGTATCTGCGTCTTTGATTACGTATCGTATCTAAATTTATAATGCCGAAGACGCGAAGGCACGCGCTGGCTGTTCAATTAACGGCTATGACCTGCACATCTAATTAGCAGTTGGCTTGTTTACAGGCCAGCGACAACCTGGCACAGCGCCCAGATTGGCCGCTAGCTGGTGGCCGATTAATTAGCCAGCGCTCGTTAAGCCAATTAGCGCGCGCCGGGGCTGGCCGCCAATTAATCGATGGAGTGCCGCGCTTCAACACTACATGGCCCCTCCGTGACTGGAGGGGTCGCGAATTTCGTGACCCCTCCAGTAATTTCAGGACAGGTTGCGAATTTCGCGACCCCTCCAGTAATTGCGCACGCGCTTTATTGCAGCGCAACCTTTCTGAGCAAGAATGACGTCAACAAAATGTTTAGTGATTTTCTACAACGGCAATTCATTGCATAGTTGGTGTAAGATCTTCAATCATCACAATAACTAAAATAAATGTCGAATTGCAAGGCGAGATTGCAAGATATCTGTGAAATGCATCAGGCTTTTTGCATTTGTGAATTTTTCCATTTTGAACGCAGCACATGAGCTTGGCCATGTACACATGCCACCTGCTTGCATATTCCAGCTTTTTTACCTTTCTTTCCCTTCATCATGTTGCCGTAGACTTGAGAAATCAACGGCGGCAGCTACATTGTATATTCCCAAAGACAGATTGAATAACCCGCTAAAAATCAGGTTGCGCTGCAATAAAGCGCATGCGCAATTACTGGAGGGGTCGCGAAATTCCCAACCTGTCCTGAAATTACTGGAGGGGTCGCGAATTTCGCGACCCCTCCAGTAATTTTGGTACAGCTCATCGACAGTTGGCCGGCCGCTGAGTGGCACATTCTTGCTACCTACTCTTTTATGCATTCTTGGCATTACACACTAACGGTGAGCGGGACTGCGGGAGGATCTCAAGCACAACAACGTTCCGCCAAGCAAGCCTACATAGCAGAACAAAGAAATAACGGAACGATGCGACGGGCCCGCATGCAGCTGCAAGCAAAGCGGTGCAAGCAACACTTTAAATTTCGCACGCTAACCAGTGCTGGGCAATCGGCTAAAAGCGAATGCGCGCCCACAGCGGGACATGGATCTGACGCGTGCGTGCGCTGTCAAACAAAGAAAGAGTGAAAAGGTGTGAACTTTTATTTTATTTTATATTTATATGTTTGTGGGAGGGAGTTGGTTTGGCGAGAGGTAAGTGTGGTGGTGAAGGATGTAAAGAAAGCGTTACAATCGTTTACTACTTCCCTTCCAGTCTATGGATCGAACATTCCGCGTCGTTACTCTAAACTGTTGGTAAGTCGTGTTTTTTTATATATCTATTTAGTGTGTTTGCTTTGCTAGAGCTATGCTATGATGATGCTGCTGGGGACCAGGGTTACCGGGTTTCAAAGGCAGTTCCCTAGTAGAAATTCGTTCAAACTTCTAAAAATTTAATTATAGACTATCCTAAAAAATCCTTCCTAAATTTAACAAGCACTTTAAAAATTTGGCAGACGATTTCTTCAGTAGCATTTGATGAGCTGCCACTGTAAAGTGTAAAAAGGTGTAAAGTGTAAAAAAGAAAATAAGAAAGAGCTAAATTAATTAAAGTAAACTGTAGGGGTCTGCCGTTACCGGATTGGACAGGAGTAGTGAAAGACCGTCAGTATCGCATTAGACAAATCGCTTCATCGCTGGCCAAGGGAAACTACGATGTGGTGGCTTTAGAAGAGGTGAGGGCGTTTTTCTTCTAGAATCGTTAGGTGAATTCCAGCAACAAAATAAATTAACGCATACTCCCACCGACTCAAGCGTGCACTGGTAGCAACAATCAATTTTTCCCTTTCGCTTGTTTATTTGTTTGTTTGTTTGTTTATGAGTTCCACTGTCCTTTCGGACAGCTTAGGACACCCCTCGCTCTTTTCAGAGCCCTTCAATGGGGTAGCCCTGTCTGCAAACAACCCTCCCCTTTATGCCATTGGGTGCAACGGCAGCGCCGGTTCGGTTCCCATTTACCTACTGTCCATCACCGGCTTTCCGCCGAAGCAGGACTATTAGGCGATGCCGATTAGGCGACGCCGGTTAGGCGATTTAGCGGTACTATTAGGCGACGGTACTGTTAGGCGACAGAAACAATTTTTTCTATAAGTCCGTACGGCAACATAGGTTACCAGTAAAACATAGCACAACAATGCAAACAGCACAACAGCAAATAGAACAAAATTTAACAAAATAGAAAAGCAATTTCAATGACTAATTTAAAAAATAGGTGCAACACCATGGATGGATAAATTCCAACTCACTGAGCACTCATTAGTAGAGTAGAAAACATTTCTGCAGATGTCGCCATACATGGACCGCCGGGGGTCCGGGGGGGGGGTTGCCCCACATCTCAACTTGGGCTCTACCTCCCAAACGACCCCACTCACCCACCTGAAGCCGACTGTTGTTCCTGACCCCACACACTAAAATCGCCGCGGCCCTCCCCCAAACCGGCAGGCCCACCCTCAAATCTTCGGATTTTGACTACCCCCAACCCATTTTTCCGGCCCATGTATGCATGTCGCAGAACATTTATAAAGCGCCAGATGGATGGACGCGCCGCATCAAATTCTCGCTGCGAAACTCTGTGAGCTGCTTCCGCAAGTTATTGGTGGGGCCGTGCATCGTCTGCATCCAAAGTGCGTTAATGAACATAGCAACCCAAAAAATATGTGGCCGACCCGACGGCCGCTCGCGTGCTCGACGCAAGCTGGGGAATAGGGGCAAGTGCCAGGATCTGAGTTAGAAACAGTCAGGACAGGTGGTTTGGTTAGCTATAAGTTAACGAGTCGTACTATTATCTATTAATGTTTTTTGTCGCCTAATAGTACCATCGCCTAATCGGCATCGCCTAATCGGCCTCGCCTAATCGCACCGCTTTCCGCAGTCTGGGTTGGGCTTTGCGTCAACTACCGGAGATTTCCGCTTATAAGACCACCATAGTTAGAAGACCATGGTCTTATAATAGGTTTTTGTTTCCAGTTATAAGACCATGGTCTTCTAATAGGTGGTCAGAAAACTGGGTTCATTGACACCCATTTTCCAGTTAAAAGACCATGGTCTTAGTTAAATTAAGCGATTTTAGCACACAATTATCTGTTTTTCAACTAAACAAAAGCTGTCCATCGTGAAAGAACAAAAGCAGAAGTACATAATATGGGTAGAGCATGATTCTGATTTTTGTTTTGAACACAATACAGTACCTGCTATGCTTCAACACTAAATTTCTTATTGTAATTTCAAGTAAAGTTCTACAAGTCAAGCGTAAAATGGTGAGGCATGTCTAGAACAACAGTCTAGGTGAAAAACAAATTCAACTTTTGGCCAAAAACCCTTGTTTGCAGTGAAATAACATTTTCCAGTTAGAAGACCATGGTCTTCAAAAGGGCGCTCTGAAAAGAGCGAGGGGTGTCCTGAGCTGTCCGAAAGGACAGTGGAACTCATAAACAAATAAACAAACAAACAAAGTGACCCTAAATTTGGACATTTTCCAGTTATAAGACCAGGTCTTATAAGTGGAAAACTCCGGTACTTCCAGTCGCTTCGACCGGTTTCGAACCCACAAACAACCGCTGTCACGGAAGCCGGGGCCGCCGTGACACACGGGGATAGCGTAAACTACCCATGGTCAAGACGCGACCTGGCGGGCCGACAAACTGACATTTTTTTCCGGCCAGTGCAGTTTTTGCAGAGGAAACGCTGGACCAATTTACACAGCAAACTGCCAAGAATTTTGCTCACAGTAGCTTCCTTGAATTTACCGACAGATTCTACAAGATGCCAAAGACTAGACCAATGCGTAGGCAAATTCCAAATTAGTTTCCATTTTGTTTAGATCTGGGCTTACGAAGACTACGAGATCATTCGCGACGCCGTGGCCGAGGTGTTACCGTACTCCCACTATTTTCACAGGTCGGTCTGTCTCTACCGTAATTTCGACCGATTATCTTCAGTTTTCCGCATTGCAGTGGTGTAATAGGCAGCGGTCTGTGTGTGTACAGTAGACACAGAATTCTGGACACTCTTACATTCCGCTATTCGCTCAATGGCTTCCCTCATCATCTGCACGTCGGTGATTGGCTGGGAGGGAAGGGGGTGGGGCTGGCGCAATTGGCACTCGACATCGGAACCACTAGTGTCTTGGTCAACGTCTATGTCACGCATGTGCGTTTCTTTGATTTCCAGTGGTCAGCGCCCACACCACCACAGACCAATCAATGAGTCCCACCCACGAATTTCCGTATTTTGACTAACTGAACCAATTTTTTTCGCGTCAACCACAGAGCCCGAAGGTAGGAGTACCATATAAGGTACAGGTACCATGCATGTAACAGAGGGTCTGCTCCCCACACGACTTAGGCCTGCCCCCCGAGACGATTTTTCTGGCAAGTAATTTTTTGAGCAAAGTTTTGCGATTATTTACAATTTCAGACACAAATATTTTCAAAGTCGCCTGCAAAACAGCACTTTTTAGCTGTGTTTCAGGGCAAATTAGCGATTTTTAGGCCAGAATTCTGGTTCTGAGCGGTTTTCAGCGTCGGCGGATGACCTATTGTATGTTAGTGTATAGTGGTAAGTTTAGATTCACGCAGAGTACGACCGCGCTAACGACCCCTACCTGGCGCACCGACTGGTGCAGGCGATAGAACTGAGTCAGTTTATAAAGTTCACCAGTACCGGCGCCCATCTGGTTGTGGCCCTGGGAGACTTCAACCTGGAACCGGTGGACCTCGGCTACGACCTCATCACACTCAACTCTCAACTCACTGACTGCTGGCTGCTGCCATCGGTTCGTCTCTTTGTCCACCCACCCCTATCAGACATGTGCATGGGTTAACTTCCTCAGAATTTGAAAATTTACCTCCCCCTCAAGTCGAAATGCTAGCCCATGCCTGCATGGGGTCAAGCGTGAACGTAAAGAAACTCGGTTAAAAGCTGTTTGTTAGGAAGCCTTTTGGGGGCATTTTTTGAGCCACATAAATCGATTTTGGCAACTACGCACTGAAGTCGACCGAATTTTTCGTTGAAAAATTCGATTTTTGGACACAATTTTGGTTAGGAAACTCCACTTTTAAGTAGTTTTAACTCGATAATTTGATTTTCACTTAAAAAATTACGATTTTTCGACAACAGTTTCGCCGAAAATTCAAATTTCTCGCCAAACTGGAGAGCCGGTTGTCCCCTGAGCTGCCAACCATGCAGGTGTGTGGTTATGTTGTGCTTTACAGAATGACAGTGAAGCAGACAAATGTGAAGGCAACACGTGCGAGCGACCAGACAACCGGTACGCCGATCCGAAGGTGCAGAAGGACTATCCTATGGGAAAACGCATCGACTATGTCATGTACAGATCTAGCGCTTGTGAGTTGGATGTGTTTAGCTTTAGCTATAAGCCCGATTCAGCTATTCTGTAGCTATACACGGCTAACTGCCGCTATTGGCTCATGTAGCCTTCCTTCCAAAGGAGACTGCCGAACCTTGTGTCTCTTCCTGCTCTGTAGCAGATGGTTACTCCTAGTCCAAAATTAATTTTAGTTACGACCATACATGTAACAGGTCATCCGCCGAAGGCGGGAGGAGAGGTTGTGGCGGTCTGGCGCCGGCCGGGGCGCTGAGCCAAAATTTTGGGAGGGGGTTGGGCACTAAAATACGCTCAAAAATCTAAATTTTCGTAATTTTTTGGCGAAAAATCGCTAATTTGGGCTGAAATACAAGTAAAAAGTGCTTTTTTGCAGGTGATTTTGGAAACTTTTGTGTCTGAAATTGTAAAAAATCGCAAAAATTTGCTCAAAAAATTACTTGCCAGAAAAATCGGAGGGGTCTGGCCTAAGTCGAGTGGGGGGGGCAGACCCCCTGTTACATGTATGGTTACGACGTTATGAATTGATTTTATTGTCTAAAAATTAATTTTCGTATTTTGCGGCACCGGTTCACAGTGCATACATACATAAGTTTCTAGGCATTCATGCATTTCTAGACACACCCTATTACACGTATGCAGACATGGGCTAGCATTTCGGCTGAGGGGGGGGTAGAATTTTCAATTCCTGAGGGGGATAGGAGCGCCTGAGGGGGTGGTAAGCCAAAAAGTCCGATTTTTGGCTAAAATCAAGGTTTTTTGGCTTATTTTTCATTAAAATATGCTATTCTGAGCTCATTTACACCTAATCCAGGCATATTTTTATCATAATTTTCCATACAAGTGTTCCAAAAAATTCCTGAGGGGGGTAGCGGCCGACTGAGGGGGGTAGGTCAGAGGCTGAAGGAGGCCAACCTCCCTCAGCCCCCCCCTTTGCCCATGTCTGCACGTATGCCCTTTTTACCATGCAGGCCCGACAGACGAAGGGGTAGGGCAGGGGTTCGCCGCGCAGGTGGAGATTCGTGCAACTCCTCGAAATGCACTTATAGTACGTTTTACGTAATGATACTGCTAAAAATCGCAATCTCATTACGTTTAAACAGCTGCAAGCACCTATAATCAAGCATAAAATGACAAATTGGCTTCTAAAAACACCCATGTGCCTTGAAGAACATCGCCAAAATGGCTACATTCCATTGCCGAAGGAAGCTAGAAAATAATGATTTGTGACTCGGCTTGTTAGCATTGCATTTCAGCTTTGGACACCTCTCTATCTCGTTGTTACATTGATCTGAACCAAATCCCGGACGTTGAGGGCCAGAATTTCTCAGATCATACTGCTGTCTGTGCCGAGTTTCGTCTGGCCAAAACGGACATAGGTGATTAAAATTTATTTATTTATTTATTTATTTATTTATCACAGGCTGGAACTTAATGCCGTTTATGGTACCGTCACCATATATGGTACCCCTACACTGCACTTGTACCGGTACCTTGGTACCACTCTGTTCAGTTTTCGTACCATATGGTGTCGGTACCATAAACGGCGTTAAGTGCCTGACGGTGTAGAAGCTCTGTTAATGACTGGTTCACGCTGCCAACTAAAATGCCTGTTTACGGCTGTTCTTCAGCTTTTACTTTTACAGTAGAAGTGGCGTCCACTCCAGGCAGCAGTGCAACCGAATCGCCTCGCTCAGCGCTGCAGCCTTATTTGGAGCGCGCACTGACCATAGTGGAGGAGCGAGATAGAATGGTGGGCAGAGATCGGATGTTCTACTCCGGCTACATCTTCGCTCTACTCTTTCTCTTCTTCCAAGTGATCGGCATCGAACTACAGTACCCCTCCCTGGCCATCGTGGTAAGACAGTTGTCGGCAGATAGAACTACCTACCGATTTTGGTCTCAGCTTTTCTTTGACTGCCTTCAAAATGACTGTCATTTCAATATTCGGTCGAATGTAAAAGTTTTTCGACACGAACAATCAGCAGTGCTCTGGTTTATTCTGAGTCAAGTCTAAACAGATCTCACCGATTCTTTATCCGATCTTTACCAGTTTTACAAAACTCTATGTAGACTTCAATCGCTTAATAAGTGGTCTGTTTAGCAGAACCGGTTCAAATCTGGTGCTTTTTTTACTTTTAGTACAAAGTGGAAAATTTGCATTGCCAGATAAGACGGCGTTGCTTGCATTCTGCAAAGGAAGTGTCTGAAAGTGATTTTGAGTCAGTTTATTTGTATTAGAGTCACTACTAGTAGTTGTTTGTATTTTTGGGTCGGGGTCCCTAAACTGTCTCGGGGGCTTGGCCTTTCTAGCTAGTGGTAACCGCTCCAACCCCCTAGTATGAGCTAAGTGGGCACTTATTCAGAGCGGAGTAAAGGATATACGTATACACAAAGTTAATTACGCTAGTTAGCTAAGTAGGGCACACACAATGTTTGGAGCAAGTTCCTGTACTAACAAAGGTAACACAATGAACCAACAGTTAACTCAGGCCATTTAGTAGTATTTATGTTCAAAAGAAGACACCACGCTCATTTTTACATTGCTCGTTTTGCGCCTTTCACCGAAGGTGTGGAAATGCTCGCGATTCGAGCCGGTTTTGTTGGACAGTTTAGCTTTCAGCCATTAATAAAGTCAGCATACAGATTATTGCATCCCCATTTATTATTACTTTGTAGTGTTAGAGGTAGAATGGCGCATTTTAGGCGCTGATACTGCGCTTCTTCCTAACACTGCTGGTAGGATTCTGTCTGTGGCACGGCGTAATCGGCTTGACACTGGAACGAAAGAGTCTGAGAGGCGGAGCGGCAGTGATTGAAAAACTGATCAAGTGATTCCGTTTACTACTAGTCAGTACTTTCTTACTCTAGTCGCACAATCTTCTTTTTATTATGATTGGTTGTGATTCTTTGTGTCTGTGTCTGTGTGTCTTATTGTGCAGTCAGTCTAACTGTAATTCTGTCCGGCTCTATATTAGTTGGTAAATACGTTCAGTGTCACCTTTTTAGAACTTCTTCTGCGTGCAAAAATGACGCAGTCGCATTAGGGGAGGCGTTTGGTTACTTTATTCTGATAGATTGCAGCTTTACAGTGCAGAAGTCACTGAAGTGGCAATAATTTTATTAATTCTTCAAGTGGTACAGCCAGTCCAGGCACTATGTCTTTTATGATAATGGCAATATAGTGCCGGTGTCGCCTCATATTTGGTCCTGGTAAGGTAATACGTATTTGGTCCGCCCGGACCAAGTTTGACGATGTTGTGCTTGCAGATTCAGTCCGGGCACCGCAGATTTGGTCTGGGCAGTGTAGTACTTACAAGATTGTGAGTACTGTAACACCGGTTTAGCTGTGCCAGGCCTTCGAGAAATATCTGTCAGAATGGGCGATATTTTGACAAAAAAAACAGGCTTCCGGTTTTGCTGTAACATCGAATTTTCTGACACAAAAGTTTTGATTGAATCTTTCTTGTTCGTCTGAACTATGTTAGCTACAAATAATAACCTTACCTATGTACGTAGTTTTTCTGGGCTTTACCCGGTATTATTTTGCCCAGTTTCATAGCTGAGAACTGCGAAATATACCACTGTTTCATACGTTTATGGCTCACATCAAATAGACCATTTTAACTTCGAACAACACTGCGAGCTCGTCCTTTCATCAACTCTTTCAATAGAGTCATCGGATGGTTGAGAGTTCGTACAGGCGGAGAAAACAGTTGGTCAGTGTTCTGCGGCCAAACCAGTTCCACCAGAGTTCGCTCTAAGGTCTTCAGTCGTTTCACAGCTTCTTGCGTCTTTGCGTCGGTGGAGTCTGTCGAGAGCATCTGCACTAGGTGTCTGGTGGTGTCAAGGAGCATGCGAATTCTGGCCTCACTCGCCTCAGCTGTACTTTTGAGAAGCTCAGCTAGCTCCGGCTTCTGGTAGGCCATTCCTGTCCAGTTTTTGCTATCACAGCTGTCTGTATACAGACCCAACGCTAAGACTTACCGATACAGAGCGACAGAAGCAAATACAGACACACTACACTTGGTCTGCACATCTTTTCTACTCTACGTATAGTCGTTTGCTAGTACGCATCCGTCCACCAGCTAACGTAACTAAATGTCAGTGTGCCTAATAATACCTAATAATAGCCGCATAGTAGTTGTTTGATTACCTCTGTAAGACTAATTGCATCAGCGATTGTTACGCAGTTCTTCTCCTAAACAGGACATAAAATACCACCTACCTATACAGCATAGATAAAAATGTTCACCCCCTTTTTCGAAATTTACTCAAACGGTTCCTTCTCGGTCTGTTCTTCATCGATTTGGCTGAAATTTTCAGAATTAATTAGTAAGGAAGACTGACTACCTACACATTTTGCAAGTTTGGTGCTAAACTTCCAACCCATTACTGGTTGTATGTCCCGGAAACTAAGAATCAGAGTGTTTCACGCAAATTCGACTTTTTCGGTAATTCAAAAGGCATCGGTCTGAAACCGTCAGGAATATTCGGTATTGCCATCGGGGCATATCATACTGACTGGGCACCCCTCTAGCCTAACGGACACTAAAACTGGGGAATTTAAAAAACATAGCATAACTAAATGTGACTTTTTTCGTAAAACCGGCAAAATGACGATTCTTAAGATATTCGATTTTCAAAAAACTCTGTAGCGGCAGCCTGAACCGAGTCATGCTGCAGTTATCTATACCTATTTATGGTCGAGTTCAAAGTCTCGCGGAAAATCTGCACTTACAGTGTCACTTTGCTTTGACCTGATAAACCGATTCGATTAGAGCGGCTATTGTTGCTTTGTAGCTCTGTCCTACTAGATGTAGATTTTTTGGATACATACGAAAAACTATAACGGGCTATTAGCTTAGGCCCGGTGAGAAAGACTTTCAGGGAAATTTAAATAACGAACACACTAGTTTCAGTAAGACGAAACGCCGGATAGATAACTCTATTTCAAATCTAAAGTTTCAAGCATAGCAGACATTAAGAGGATATACAGTATAGATCAAAAAAATGTCCCATCGCTTTCTCGGCCTTCACTCAAACGTTTCGTTCTCAGTCACTTCTTTACCGATTTGGCTCAAATTTTCAGCAAAAATTAACAACATGGTTGGCTAAATATTCTGTAAGTTTGGTGCCAAAATTCCGACTCGTACTCTCTTTATGACCCGAAAACTAGGAATGAGGGTGGTCCACGCAAATTTAATTTTTTTCGGTAATACAAGGAGTACAGTCCTGAAACTTGCACGAATGATTGATGTTGCTATTGGGCGTAATATACTAAGCGGGCAGCCCTGTAGCTCAAAGGGCACTAAAATGGGGGAATTTCAAAAACATGACGAAATATGACTTTTCTTCGCAAAACCGGCAAAATGACGATTCTAAAGATTTTCAATTTTCAAAAAGCGCTGCAGGGATGGTTACTATGGTGTGGAACAGAGCTTAAATATCAGGTTCATTTATTTGTCGAACTTCCTGCTACAATCTATGTTGATTAACAACAGATTCAGTGCTTTGATTCTAGAAGGTGCAGATTTCTTAACTATGGGATTTTTACTCATGTTTTTGAAATTCCCCCATTTTAGTGCCCTTTGAGCTACAGGGCTGCCCGCTTTGTATGTTATGCCCAATAGCAACACCAATCATTCCTGCAAGTTTCAGGACTGTACCCCTTGTATTACCGAAAAAAAGTTAATTTGCGTGGACCACCCTCATTCCTAGTTTTCGGGTCATAAAACCAGTACGAGTCGGAATTTTGGCACTAAAGTTGCAGAATATTTAGCCAACCATGTTGTTAATTTTTGCTGAAAATATGATTCAAATCGGTAAAGAAGCGACTGAGAACGAAACGTTTGAGTGAAGGCCGAAAAAGCGATGGGACATTTTTTTTTATCTATACTGTATATTTTCCAGCATTTCTGGTTCAAAATCTGCCAAAAATCTGGATTTTCACAAACTTTACAGCACAAAAAAACCGGACATAGATAAACGGGCCACCCTGTATACTGTACTTTTATAGTGCATAAGAAAAAGGAGAAACGGAATTCAGGGGGATTCGGCATATCTCTCTATTAGGAAGAAGTGAAATTACGTCTCTCCTTGGGCTTTTAGAGAATCTCACCTCCGTTCCCTCACTCCTTAGCAATGCCTGACCTGCGCCGAACGTGGGGGAACCATACCGGAGTTTTCCACTTAGTATCCCAGGGGATATAACACGGAAAATCATGTTTCTCAGTGAAAACATTGCCGCCAGTTAATATCGCAGGGATATTAACTGGACAAAGCCATGGGATAAAAAACTGGAAACGGCATGGGATATTAACCGGAACAATGTGTTATCATACATACAGTATGCGTGTGTAAAGAAAATTATTACAAATTTGACATAAAACATTGCCGCCAAGTAATATCCCATGGGATATAAAGCGGAATATATGGGCCATGTAATATCACAGTGGGTTATTATGTGGGGTGGGATACTAAGTGGAAATCTCCGGTACATGGTGCCACTAGCCTAGGTACCGGTGCCATAAACGGTGTTAAGTGTTTGATGTAAAAATGTGGGTGTAGACCGGGCCGGGCCGGGCCCATACATGTAACGGGGGGTCAGTGAGTCAGCCAGACCCCCCCCCCCCCGATGAACGTGCGAACAGTGGTTTTGCGGTCTAAACCACTAGGCTACGCCAAATGTGCCGGCTGCGTCCCTTACAAACTAGTTTTACCTAGAGTAGCTAATGCTAGCCCATGTCTGCCCGGCGGGGCAAATTTCTTACTGCAAAGAGGTGGTCGTCATGGGGAAATGAAATGGACATGTTGGTCTGATCATAGGGCCGTACAGGCCCCCCAGTATATCGGATATATCGGAGGTGGTCGTCAGCACAAAGCCCCACCCAGGCCATCGAAAGCTGGTGACAGCGAGTAGGTAAATGGGAACCGACTGGAGCTGTCTAAGCTACAATAGCAATCAGACGTGTTGGGAGAAACGGGAACGGGAAACGCTACCACTGAGACCCACAGACTGGGCTGGATGTGGTGTGGGTATGGGCCCGCAGTGTGGCCTAACGCAGGGGCTACGACGGCCCCCCCCGCCCGTGCAATCCATCCATCCATCCATCCATCCATCCATCCATCCATCCATCCATCCATCCATCCATCCATCCATCCATCCATCCATCCATCCATCCATCCATCCATCCATCCATCCATCCATCCATCCATCCATCCATCCATCCATCCATCCATCCATCCATCCATCCATCCATCCATCCATCCATCCATCCATCCATCCATCCATCCATCCATCCATCCACTTGGCATAGCTAATATTTGCTGTAATTTCGTAAATTGAGTGTCTAGTCTTTATTAGAAAACGCAAATGAGCTGGAGAGAGATTTAATTAAGCCTAGATGAGCCATCCAGATCGCTCACAACATGGAATGCCACGTTATCTGCTGGCTCAAAATTCTGACCGCCATAGGCGTTCTCTTGTCCACGCCTGTTTATATTCTCTTTCTCTACATGCTCTTCAAGTTTCGGGCTAATCCCATCTTCAACATACCGTTCTACAAGCTGATTATGGCCTGCGGGCTCAGCGACCTCTGGTACATCTATCACTACAATCTCTTAGCGCTACCCCCTCAATGGGGCATTGCAACCAGATTTTTCCTCTGGGGCGGCAAGTTCCTAGCCACTTTTACTATGAACGGCATGGTCTACATTCGCTACTGCCAAACCTTCAGCTTGGTCCTGATTGGCCTAAATCGATTCACAGCTATCTGCTTTCCGCTTCGCTACGTAACTTTCTGGTCTCCTACAGTTCTACTGCTGGCTATCGCGCTACAGTTCATCTTGCCGGGGGCATTGATGTTACCGCTATATGCAAATTCCTGCTTCTTTCAGTACTACGCCTTCACAGAAGGCTCCAACAGCTATCGAAACAACTCCAGCGGCCAGCTATTTATGGCACCGATTGGGGAAAAGCCACTTTGCCTCTTTTATTTGTTTGGCCTGTCAGGAATGGTCTCCACTCTAGCCTGCATTAGCTTGGTGGGTCTGTATGTGGCGATGTTCCGCAAAATTCGCAGAGAGAAAATCAGCCCCGCACTCCCTTCTGCAGCCCACAGACGGCAGGCATTTGCGGAGAAGAAGACGAAAGACTACACTCAGATTAGTATGACGTTTAGCGGCTTTGCATTCACGGTTAACTTGGTAGTGCTGACTGCGTTTAATTTTCTCATTGTTCTCATGCCGAAGCTAACCACGCAAAGCGCTCTGTTTTGGCTGGTCGGTATGATTTTGGATCTGTTCTTTTGTGCCAGTAACCCTGTCATTCTGCTTATGTTCGGTTCGAAAATTAGACCTTTCTTTAGACAACTCTGCCAGACTGTCTGTTGCTGTAAATCGTAACAGATC
>JASANB010006595.1:0-51418 GCA_030248155.1 Sabatieria punctata
TGGGTTAGACAGGTTATAGTAGAGGGGCTAACAAACACAACACAACAGTTTCGTATATCAACACTACACAAGAAGATCCTTTCTACAGGAAGTGTCTAATACATAAACATGCTACAGTAGCGGACACATCAACCGTCTCCTTACATGTGCTGTGACCAGAGCAGTCCACATAGAGCTTGTTGTAGATTGCACAGCCGAGGAATTCCTAAACGCCTTTCGCCGATTTTGCGCCAGACGTGGCATCCCCAAGCTAGTTGTTTCCGACAATGCGTCTCACTTTAAGCTGGGCAGACTTTCGTTGGCTTTTTTGTGGGATAAACGCTGTTTACAGGAAAGCAAAATTCAGAAATTTCTAAAAGACAAAGGCGTTCACTGGAAATTCCTGCCCTCCCTATCCCCCTGGATGGGGGTTTCTATGAGTGTCTCATTCAAAGTGTCAAGCGTGCATTAAAAGGTGCTTTAGGCGTCAAGCTGGTCTCCTTGTTCGCACTCCAGACTACACTTGTTGAGATCGAAGGGGTGCTAAACGCCCGTCCCCTGTTAGCTGTAGGCGATTCGTTGGAGCAGATCATCACGCCGATCCACTTGTTGGGCGGGAGGCCTGAGCTCGTTGTGCCGGAATTGATGGAAGAAGAAGACCCAGACTTCCTTCCCCCCTCAAATTTCACCAAAAAATCCGGGGCTATTTTGGATTACTGGCAAAAGACGCAAAAAACCGTCAATTTCTTTTGGAAATTGTGGCAGTCTAGTTATTTGCTGAATTTGCGAGACGTACACGCACGCAATTTAGCTAAACCTGCACATGGCGCCAGTAGAGAATTGCCGCGCGAGGGGATGGTAGTGCTCCTTAAAGAATCGGCCCCGCGCTCTCAGTGGAAGTTGGGTAGAATTGTCAGACTAGTGCGAGGCACCGATAATGTTTGTCGGTCTGCGCAAGTGCGCACAGCTGCCGGCAAGGTGTTCCACCGGGCAGTAAATCTACTGGTTCCCATAGAAGGAACAATTGATGGCATTGAAGACTAAATACGTGTACTAACGTACATATGTGTTTTAGAGTTCAGATGGCACGGCGGCGGCGCGCACCGGTGCGTCGGCGCATTCGCAGTCCCTCTCCTCAGTCACATCTAGCGCCTACATGTTCTTACTGCCACCGCAAGGGCCACCGTTTACACGGCTGCAAGTTGAGAGCGGTGGATCGCCGTGTTCGTTTGAGAGCTGCTAAGGCGAAGGAGGGCCGCGCCCATTCTCCCAAGAACAGTCAACAACACTCTGCTGCTGTCATTCCACGCCCCAATGGTCGTTTGCGTTCTGAAACTCTGGTAATCAAAAGACAATATATGTATTTCGGACAGTGAGGAGACTTCTCGGGGCGACTCAGGTGGGCGCAGTGTGGTGCACTTTTTATCTAGGTAACTAGGCAACTAGGTATACCTAGTATTACGTAGTTAATATTCGGGAAAAGTACCTAGATTTACTTTACCTAGTTAAGGGTTACTCTATTTTACCTAGTTTTACTTTACCTAGTTTTAAATCCACATAACTAGGTACTTCTAGGTAAAACAAGTTTACCTAGTTTGATATTTTCAGTTTTACGTGGCTTTTTCAGTCAGCAAACCTTCAAATTTCCGGCTTTCCCACAATTACAGTGGCCCAAAGAATGAATTTCTGACTTATTTGATCAATAAAGTACAAATATTTACGTGAAATGTGTTAAATTTTAAACTCCACTAACTTCATCATTGCTCTGTTGAACCAAAAATTATATTTTGACTTGATTTTGAGCGTTTTAGGTTTACCTAGTATTACCTAGTTTTTCTGGGCTTTACCTAGTATTACTTTACCTAGTTTCTTAGCTGAGAACTTTACCTAGTATTACTTTACCTAGTTTTTTAGGTGACAACTTTACCTAGTATTACTTTACCTAGTTTCAAATTTTCAAAATGCACCACACTGGGTGGGCGCAGCAAGCAGAAGCGAAGAGGAGGGTGGAGTCAGTCGAAGCGTCTTAACCAGCGAGGGGGCTGGAAAGGAACCGTATGTGGCCGAGGCAAATGAAGTTTTAAAACTGATCTCTTGTTTCTTCGTTAATTTACTGGTTATGTTCTTTTTTTGTCTCTTGCTGGAGTGTCAAGTAGAGCCGAGCTCTCTTGAGATTTTTGTATTTCTGTTCGTAACGTGCATTTGACGCTTTCTTGTCAGGACCACTGTGATCCTATAACAAATTAGCATTGTTGCCAGATTGGCGAGAGTTTTTTCTGATTTAAAGGTGTGTGCTGCGCGTACGGACGGAGGGAGGAGAGAGAGTAAAAATGTGTTGTTCTGGTTGTAGTTGACTGGCATCAAGAGTGGAGAGAGATCGCTCGGGCCGGTTTCCAACCCGGTCATCTTGTTACTTGTCCAATCCGACAACATATCTCATTTTTGCATGCTTATGATGTATGCAATAAAAATATGCAGTAGAGATTGCTTACATATATCCATATGCAATATCATATGCATCGCAAAAATCCGATATCATCCAACCGTAGACCAGATCAGATCGGGAGCTTATGGCCGCAAAAGTTTACACAGTTGGTGCCGTCTCTTCCTTAAGCAATGATCATGCTCTGCAAAATAATTCGTGGGCAAGTCGATATTTCTGTTTATGTGTTTTTTCAGACAGGAAGCACACGTAATTCTTTACCTATGGAAGAGTTGTTTACATAAGCAGTTTACACATTGCAAGCATAGTTTGCGCATTGGTAAACCGCCGTCGTACTTAAGGGCTAGCAATAGCAAGTGACGTCCTTGTTCCGCTTTTACACGTGTGTTCACTACCTGAGAAACTTCTACAAGCAAATTGGAACATGGACCGCTTTTTCACCTTGTTCTTGTTCTAACTATTTGTCGTTTCGGACTAGGAGTTGCCAACTGCTACAAAGCAGTTAGAGGCACAAGGTCCGGCAGCCTGCTTTACATAAACATAAACTTTATATAAACATAACATAAACACAAGCTAAATATAGAGAACCAGTTCACATAAACTATGATCTGGCTGATAAGAGATATTAACGAAAAACGAAAATTATTAATTTTCATAATTCTGGAACCAGGGCCTACAGGAAGCTGAAAATTGCAGGTAATGTTTTTTACATCACTGAATGTCTGCATGCAAAGTTTGATCGAATATTGGAGATCCTCGCCCAAACTTTGCTAGCTCAAAGGTCGTCATTAATTTAAACTGGCTCTTAGACAAGAAAACTGCAGCAGCTGCACTGAAATCAGATTTATTGAAATAATGCAGAATAGCATAACTGGACCACCAACTTCCTCACACTCCTTCTTCCACGTTTTATGCTCGTTTCACGTCCAAGCCAAAAAACAATAAACTCAAATCAATGAACAAAAGGTAAGAAATTGGTTAATGGCGCTGAATCATGCACAATAGAAATTATCGAATCACGTTCAACACGATGCCTCCGAACACAAAAATGCTCTCGCATTCTGTCTGAATTCGCCGAGCTCTCTCGGCAACCCAGCTCGATGGTGAATGTCACGGACGATCAATTGCAGGTACACAGACAGGGTGTTTCTGTAAGAATAACGCTGTCAGACTCAGCAGGAGCCAACCCTCATCATTGTACCGCTGTCCCGGAGGAGAGTGTTCTAGAGTGGTAATAAATTTGTGAAAGTCGGCTTGTCCTAAGTTTCTCTGCGAATAATGGCTCAAAAGGGCGGCCCAGAGTGCGTCAGATGCCAGGGTTTCAGCATGACCGCAAACAATTAAAACATGTTTTGCTCTTGTCAACGCAACCTTTAGTCTGTTGGGGGAAGCTAGGAACCCTATTCCTGCTTTGTAGTCGTCCTGACTTGCTCGCTTAGGTTGAGGCTGGAGAGCAGCGGAGATGAGCTTTTACGGGAACGGCGCTGCGCCATTCTGAATCACGCAGAGAGAACCGTGCGGCACAGTTGCTAATTTGGAGACGCTCCCTTACACCAGTTATATGCTGGTTCTAATGAGTTCGAACAGGACTCATCTTTATGAAAAAGTGGTCCAGTGCACATTTTGTAGCCAGATTCTGCCCATGTTCCATTGAGGTTCATATCAAACAGATACCATATCTCCCATCCTAAAAATACTGTACCTGCTGTACATGCATGCCATGCCTTACTAAGTAATACTATAATGTAAACAAACCGGGATGATATGATCTACCAATAACTGAACCGAGACACCAAGACTTTGGAGCAATGTGTCCACACACAGGAAGATGTGGCGCTAGATCTCTGCGATCTACCACTTGGAAAGCTCGTGGAGCCAAATCTCCAAATGACAGCGAAAAGTCATCGTTTCCTACCCTCGCCTAGCCAAAAGTGATAACATTTAGTTTCGTTCCGGGCATGGGACTCTCATGACTTATTTGTGGTGCTGCTAGTATGGTAAGGGCACCGCCAAGTGGATGTCCTGTGCAAGTAACAGTCCATGATGGGTAATCTGTTAGAGCTCCTACTAGCACTGGTTTAATTTTCATCCACAGCTTGTCAAAAGCCGTTTGAAAATAGCGATTTCTTTTGATTTGTTTTGGTTACATGTATGGTTGATTTACATTTGGCTTACGCAGGCAGTGCTGATGGAGACGTACCGGTTGCTGCTGCCAACGCAACTGAGGCGGTTGCAGATTGCGGACCACCGTTTAAGCGCTGTTTGATTGGATTGAAAGAGAATTCGACTCAGCGCATCACTCTTCTTCAATGACCCTCGCTTTCCATCCCATGGCCATCCAGACCATACTGCAACCAGAAAGTTCTGAAATGAAAAACAGTGACTGAAACCTAAGGAATTGCAAAAGCTGCTCAAAAGTTTTAAATCAATGACTTAAAAAGTTAAAGCCAGCCGTACAAAACGTAAACAAAATGTTCTCTTTGGCCTGTTTTGTGCCCGCATGCGGCTGCCTGCCTCTCCCGCTCTCGTCTAGCGGCCGTCTGTACGCTGCCTTTTTCTCCTCTGTGTATTATGGCGCCTCCGACTGGCGCAGCTTCTGTGTCTGATAGTTCCATTGCCGAAGTGTTGGATTTACTGAAGCAGGTGATGGCTAATCAAGGACAGTTGTTTGCTCAGTTGCTTGAGAACCAACAGAAGTTTTTCTCTGAGCTGGACAGTCTCAGGAACGAGAACAAAGAGCTCTGTGAGCGAGTCTTGCAGCTGGAAAAGTCCTCGGTTGGTCCGGTTTCGTTGCCTCCCTCTGCTATCATCGATGCCCTGAATGAGCGAGAGCAGAGAGAGCAGAAAAAGAACAACGTTGTCATCGTGAACTTGAAAGAACCTTCGCCATACTCGTCTGAGAAGGATTTTGAATTTGTTCAGGATATGGTTGCCTCGGCTTCTGACGACCAATCCAAGGCCGACTCTGTTCTCCAGGTGTTTCATATGGGAGTGCGTTCCAGTGACAAGCCTTGACCGCTGAATGTTCTGCTGAGTGATGGATCGGTGGAGCGTAAGCTGATGGTCAATCAGCGACATCTTCTGGAGGACAAAGCATTCATTCGACATGACCTGACTGCCATGCAGCGACAAGAAGACCAGGCTCTTCGCAAACAACTCCCTGACATTCGCGAATCCTTTCCGTCCCGCTCCTTCGTCATCAGAGACAGTCGAATCATGGAGAAAGTTCACACGCCATCCGGATGTACCATTCTCAAAGCTTTTGACCCGGAAAACTAAAAACACCCAGGCAAGGTAAGTGTCCGTCTTTTGTCTTGATTAATGCCCACTCTCTTGTCAATAAGTTAGCTAGCTTTGAATTTATGCTTTCTAATGAGTACAGTAATAGTGTTATTTGTGTAACTGAAATGTGGTTCTCTGAAAACATCTCTTCTGCCTCTCTAAGCAATTGTGGTTTTTCTGTGTTCTGTCCGGACCGCTCAGAGAAGCGTGGTGGTGGAGTTTTAGTTCTGATACCAGTCAGCGTACCTTGCACCTTAGTCTTCTCTGAGTCACTTCCCGACTTTGATGCTATTGTGTGTGACCTCAGTTTAGGCTCTCGTTTTATTCGGCTGTGTGTGGTTTATCGCCCTCCCAATCAAAATGACTCTGGATCGATTATAGACTTCCTGAATTATATTCTGTCAAATTTTTCTACAGAACGGCTTCCCAGAGTGGTTGTAGCCATCTATTCAATTGATTGTACAGTATGGTAACAAGAAAACATGACAGTGCTGTATGTACTGCACTTTTATCGGGAGGGAGGAAACCGAAAACGACGTCGCCTTAGGGGTAGGGGGTTCTCAAGAAACGACGCAGATCAATTTTTCCGGTTAACATCGATTTTTCTCTATTTTTACCTGTCCCAATTAGTATTGGGTATTGGGGGGTAAAAACCCCAATACCCAATACCCAATACCTGGAAAACACCCCAATACACCCAATACCCAATACCAGTTCGCACTCTAGTAATCAGCGCAGTTTTATCGTTCCTAGCGCCTCTACTATTACTCAAAACAGAGCGGAATCTCGACCTCTATCTCAAACAGCAGTGCATCGATCGCATACAAAGTCCAATTGAGTATTTGCGAGTCAATGCGGTTCTATTCCCAGTGCTAGTCCAGATGCTCGAAAATATCTTTCTGTACCTGCCACAAGTGTTCCCAGTGAAAGGTTGTTTAGCCAGGCCGGAAACGTTTACGATGACATATGTAACCAGCTTTTGAGCAGGAAAGCAAGCAGTTGCTGTTAGTTAAGAACAATCTGATTTTCTGGGATTTCGAATGTTAAGCTTTGTTAGTGAAGTCAGAGAGCAGTAGAGAAGTATGCAGATAAGTAAAAGAACTGTTTTTACATGCAATCAGCACCGTCTCTTTATAATTTACAAGCTATTTTAGAATAATTCAAACAAACTCGGTAAGCTCGATAAACTGGGTATTTTTCAAACCGAGCCTCGATTACATAACCAAGTTTTTCGAGTTGAACCGAGCCTGGTTTACATCACTACTTGTAAATAAATGTTTCTTTGCCTTCCTCTTGTCTGCCTTGTCTTGTAAACACATGCACCCTACGACTCAGCCGCAAATTGGCGCTGGTGATGAGATGGATCTACTCTGCTTGAAGATTTGTGGTTAATGTATTTGCCTTTATTAGGTGGCTACTCTCGTTCACTCGTTCGTGGACGATACCAGTAAAAATAGTGGCGTTGATTATGTTATGGTTTTATGCCGAAATGGCCATGTGGAATATAGATCGCAACCAGGTAAATAATAAACTTGGCTGTCATTTCGAAAATGCATTTTACAGAGAACGACGACTTACTGCAATATTGATATACTTAACGACGGTTCGTTGGTTTATGCGCACCTTATTACATTTACGGAGATGAGGGCTGGGTTCTGATAGCGCAGTGGCGAAATATACATTTGTTTACATAAGTCAATCACACATTTGACATAAATACATTTCGCGAGTCCACTGTCTTGACGTCTTAACGGCTGACACGTGGAATTGCATAACCTTTGTATTACACATACTCCATATGGAGTAGATCCTAGTGATGTAAAAAATTAATTTAATTGTAATTGAAATTCGCATAATTCGCCCTTTTTAATTTCAATTCAATTAATTTAATTTAATTGAAATTCAAAAGTTTGGCCATAATTTAATTGTAATTTAATTGAAATTCGCCTGGAATTTCAATTATATTTTCAATTATTTTATGTGGTGAATGTTAGGAAATCCGTAAGTATTAGAGGCGCTAATTACTTTAAACAAAAACTTATTTAGGCTTTGTCGCCTATTTTATACTGACTTTGCTTTGTTTTGTAATATTTTATGATCTGTTTTTCATTTTGTAGTTCTTAAAAGGTAAAACAGTGATTTTTGGATGTAAGGTGGGTTTACACCCCCTTTTCGGCGAACCTACCTAGGAAGTGATGTTGCTCAAAAATGCTGAAAACCTTTAGATTTTGTATAACTGTAAACTTCCCCCAGAATGCCATTTTATGCGTTTTGAAAAGGCAACTTTTTAAAATTTTCTGATCTGGTTGAGCAGGAAGCTAATCAGGTGTCTCTAAGCTCTTACATTGACATTTTTCTGAGTCTTGGGTCACTGTCACTGTCTTTTAACAGCAAAAATACAACAATTTTCAAAAAATTGAAACAAATATTTGAAAAAATTGCATAATTGAAATTTTCTGAGGTTCCATAATTTAATTGAAAATATAATTGTAATTGAAAATAATGGAAAACTATTTCAATTAATTTAATTTAATTTAATTGAAATTAAAAACTGAGCCCATAATTTAATTGTAATTGAATTGAAATTCAAATTCCATAATTTTACATCACTAGTAGATCCCGATGCGTTTGGAAGGGCCGGCAGCAGGGCCGCGTTTTTACTCACATAAGAAGGTTGGCCAAATTTTAAGGGCCTAGGCGTGAAGTGTGAAGAAATGTACGATAGCTTTTGAAAGCGAAGTATCATACCTTCTAAGAGTTGGAACAGTTCTGATGCAGTTCAGGAATTGAGAAGGTCTGAGGTGACTACACTAATTGCACCGTCTTTCAGATGCATTGCAACCTCCAGGACTTTGGAGGGTATTTCCGGCGGCTTTCCTGAAGCGAACGTTTGGACTGCTAGGACTTCTTCATCTGTCTTCTCCAATCCCAACTTTTTCGCAACCTCTCTTGTGAGGAATGTATTTTGACTGCCACTATCCAACAATGCTGTAATAGTAACATTTTTCTTTGCATTTCTTTGGTTAGAGAGCTTCAACTTGGCTGTCATCTGAAAAGCTTAAAGCTGCCTGCCACGGGCGGTCGGTTCAAGGTTCCTGGCTGCAATGTTTTAGCCTGTGCGTGCTAAATGCGAGTGCTGTACAGTGGGTACCGGTAATGCTAATGGTTGAGAAGAAAGTGACCAGAACAAAGCCTAGTGTTGCAAGCGCTGGTAATGGAAAAGCTTTCTGCAAGGAGTGTGAACAGCAAGTAAAAGATTGGGCGAATCTACCTGATTCTGTACTTTGCATATTTTGCTGTGGCTTTTACCATGTCAAGTGTATGGAACTGAGCAACGTTCTGGAGGATAACTGCTTTTATCGGTGCAAGCACTGGCGCGGTCTGTCAATTGGCACTGTCTACACTCCTATTAAGAAGCTTGCAAATGAAGAGAAAAGTGATGACAGCGGTTCTGGTCGTGGCAATCGGCAGATGGATTTAAGGAAAGAAGCAAACGTTTCAAAGAAAATGCAAAACGTTGCCCGTGATTTGCAAAATCGCTTAAAAGAAGCTGTCAAAGAGAACGACACCCTACAACAAAAGATTAGTAGCTTTGAAGAGCGCTGGAAAAGACGCCTGAATGTTGTGTTGTATGGCTTGCCAGAATGTGACAGCGTTAAGCCGGCCTACACTAAGTCTGACATGGAACGAGTGAAAACGTTAGCCAAAAAGGTTGGTGTTCCTACGGTGCATATTTTGAAAGCAAAGCGCTTGGGTCAGCAAGAAGTCGCCTGCGATTCTCCTCGTCCTCTGCTTGTTACTGTTCCCAACAAGAATCAACGACGACTTCTGTTGAGAAACGCCAAGCAGTTACGAAATCAACCGATGTGGAAATAAAGAAAAAAATCGAGAAAAAAAAGTTGGGCGTGAAAAAGATCAGGCGCCATATCACTGCTACCTCGATCATGACTTTTGATATAAGTTTCAAAACCTCAGCTTTGTCTACAATTGACAGTTTGTATGCATCACTCTGCAGAACGACGATTGTCGTATGCATGCTGTTCGGTCACGTCCGAGGAATTTATAAGAACGGCTTGTCCTTGTTCGATTAGACCCTTGAATTTGTTACGCCATTAATACTAATTGTAATTCCCGTAATTACCGGCAGCAAGCACTATGTTGAGGGACCCATTAAGTGTTGTACCGAGCTCAATTTAAACCTGCTATGCTCAAGACCCATCGCTACACCCTAACCTATCCGTATAAGAAAAACTGACGCTGATTACATAACAGTATTACACATAGTAGTATTTCTTCTCCCATTTCTAGTCCACCCAGTTTGGCGCTGGTCCATAACCTTTATCAAAACACGTTTCAATCGTACTGTTCTGTACCATCAATTGTATCCTGACTAGGGTTCCGACGATATATCGATATCGATATCGAAAAGTCGATATATCGACCCTTTTTCCAATATCGATATCGATATCGCGATATTTCGCACCGATATTTTCGATATTTTTTGAGCGGAAAAGTAGGGAAAACAAAACTGACACCAAGTATATTTCTCCGGAACAGTAAAAAACCTGTTTTTATGGACAACTAACAGTGGCATGATAGCTCTCAGAAACATCAATTTCTTGGCATTCTCAGCTTTCAGACAGCAACGCTTTAGGTTCTTAAATGTCTGCAGCAAACATACATGTCGTTGGGGGGTGTAAAGGGGGGGCCGGCCCCCCCCCAAGCCCGATTTTTCGGCAAAAGGCCCCCCCCAGCGGATTTTTGGGGGGACCTGAAAACCCACTTTTGGATTCCAAAGTAAAGGAAATTTTAGCCCAGACAATACATTCTGCAGCACAAAATTGGGTTTTCGCCTACCCTACAACCCAAAACAGGGTTTTGTAAGGCTTAGAAATCCTAAATAGGGTTTTTAGACTGCTTAGAAACCCTGATTAGGGTTTTTAGGTTACTTGGAAACCCTAAAACAGGGTTTTCAGGTTACTTTCAAACCCTGATTAGGGTTTTTAGGCTACTTTTAAACCCTGATTAGGGGTTTTAGGTTACTTTTAACCCTGATTAGGGTTTTTAGGTTACTCTAAAACCCTGATTAGGGTTTTTAGGCTACTTTGAAACCCTAAACAGGGTTTTCAGGTTACTTTCAAACCCTGATTAGGGTTTTTAGGCTACTTTGAAACCCTAAACAGGGTTTTCAGGTTACTTTCAAACCCTGATTAGGGTTTTTAGGCTACTTTGAAACCCTAAACAGGGTTTTCAGGTTACTTTCAAACCTGATTAGGGTTTTCAGGTTACTTTGAAACCCTAAACAGAGTTTTCAGCTTTCTTTCAAACCCTAATTAGGGTTTTCAGGTTACTTTCAAACCCTGATTAGGGTTTTTAGGCTACTTTGAAACCCTTAACAGGGTTTTTAGGCTACTTTGAAACCCTAAACAGGGTTTTTACGCTACTTTGAAACCCTGATTAGGGTTTTTAGGTTACTTTCAAAGCCTGATTAGGGTTTTCAGGTTACTTTCAAAGCCTGATTAGGGTTTTTAGGTTACTTTGAAATAGTGTGGAATACATATATGTATATGTATATGTAAAAAATACATATTATGTATTATTTTTGGAATACATATATGTATATGTATATGTTTATGTATTGCTCAGAGAATATGTTTATGTATATGTATTCTGAGGCCACTATGTATTTAAAATACATATTTGAAAATACATATTGAATTTCTGATGAAATGCTGCATGTTCAAGTCTCAGCCTGCCATCCATAGCATGAAATACATTTTCTTAGGATGCCAATGTCTGAATTTGCTCAGCTGGTAGAAAAACCACAGATTTGGTGTTTTAATTAAGTAATATACCATCACCGTGTAAAGTGGTGCGAGGCGACCAAAATGAGTTCTAATGAGGGAACATTTAGATTTTCAAATTCAATGGATAAATGGCAGGAGAAAAATGCTAATTTCTTTTGCTAGTTGACCTAGACGAAATTATTGGCCACTGCGGTTTCAAAAACAAAGTTGATTGCACAGGTCTCCCATACAGAAAATGACTGCCGGCACAGTTGGTGTAGTGGTTTAGGCCGCATGGCCACTGTGCGCGACGTCGTGCGCTCATCCTCTCGGCGCGGCAAGTTTCTTGCCGCAAAGAGTTGGTCGTCGGCATAAAGCCCAACCCAGGCTACAGAAAGCTGGTGACAGCGAGTAGGTAAATGGGAACCTACTGGAGCTGCCGTTGCACCCGAAAGCTACAATAGCAACCACACATGTGTTGGGACATATAAAACAGGACAGCTATCACTGAGACCCGACCAGACTGACACCGAGCATGTGTGGCGGCTAGTAGTGAAGGCAGTGAAGGAAGGGCAGGATGATATGGGCCCGCAGTGTGGCCTAACGCAGGGGTTACGACGGCCCCGCCCGGTCAATCCAAAATGACTGACTGTACGTGGAGGATTTTTAACAGAACTTAAATGTGGAAATTATTGCTAATTTGACTGACGTGCTGAATCAATTTCATGCTAATCAGGTCCAAGCGTAGACCCTTTCTAATTTCAGTCACAAACAACTCTTTTAGCGGCATTTTTCAACTTAAAACCTGGCTTTGAAAAAATATGTATAATATGTATTTTATGTACATATTTTTTGAAAAAATACATATACATATTATGTATATGTATTCGTCATCGGAAAACATATACATATATGTATATGTATATGTTATGTATTCCACAAATTCAATATTTTGCCAACAGTACTTTGAAACTCTAAACAGGGTTTTAGCACTGGCTAGAAAGCCTAGAGAGGGTTTTTAGGTTGATTAGAAACCCTAAACAGGGTTTAAGAACTGCATTCAAATCACTAAATAGGGTTTTTTATATAACGTCAATATGACGCATTTCAATCTGTATTTTATCGCTGAAACTCATATTCAATACGTATTTTGAGCGCAAAACAGCTTTTTATTACATTCGTTGCTTCAATATTCGGTTTTTAAGGCATTTTTTTCAACCGGAACAGGGTTTTTAAGGCATTTTTAATGCAAAAACAGGGTTTTAAGGCTTTTTTCGGTCCAAATAGGGTTTTGAAGCCATTTTTCGCCCCAGAATCCCTAAAAAAGGTCGACAAAACCCGCTTTTTACCCCAAAAATATGTCGACAAAACCCACTTTTGGACCCCAAAAAAGGTCGCAAAACCCACTTTGGACTTGGTCCCAAAACCCTATTTGGGATTTCAAAAAGGTCCCCCCCACGGAAAAACCCAGCGACATGTATGGCAGCAAAACTGAAGAGCTGCTCCCTCTGCACACTTGAAGCAGGAGGGCAGAAGCAGACATGGACTATGATTTGGGCTGAGAGGTGGTAAATTTCAAATCCTCAGGGGCAGACATGGGCTAGCATTTCGGCCGAGGGGGTGTAGAATTTTCAATTCCTGAGGGGGGCTGAGGGGGTGGTAAGCCAAAAGTCCGATTTTTGGCTAAATCAAGTTTTTTGGCTTATTTTTCATTAAAATAAGCTATTCTGAGCTCATTTACACCTAATCCAGGCATGTTTTTTATCATAATTTTCTATACAAAATTCTTCCAAAAAATTCCTGAGGGGGTAGCGGCCGGCTGAGGGGGGTAGGTTAGAGCCTGAAAGGTGGCCAACGCCCTTCAGACCCCTCTTTGCCCATGTCTGCTCAGGGGGTAGCGCCGGGCTGATCTGATGGGTGCTTGATAGGATGGTAAGCAAAACAGTCCGATTTTTTACTAAAGACAATGTTTTTTGGGTTATTTGTCATTAAAATAAGTTAAAATACAGCTATTCTGTCTGAGCTCATTTATGCCTAATGAGGGTGGAGCATCGGCCTGAGGGGTCCAAATTTTCATTGAAGAGCTTCAGAAGAGCCACTACATTTCTGCGATTCTTTATTAAATTGATATCAGATCGCTGATTGCATCAGTGCTTGACTGATAACACTGAACAACAAATTTTTTTAAGCAGCGTTAGCACTTTGCTCTTTAAAATTCTCAGATTTTCTTGCATAACTATAAATATCGATATCGATCGATATTGAGCTGAAAATATCCATATCGATATCGATATCGAATATCGACGAATTTTGATATCGTCGGAACACTAATCCTGACCAAATATTTTGAACTCAATTACTTTGTTGGTTTGGCTAACTCGAAGGACAGACAACAGTAGAAAGAACTTCATGCGCCAAACTTTTTATATTTATTGTCAAATACTGTCGTCCAGGGAAACTCGTCAAGAATGGCGTCCACCGCATTAACCCACAAATCGACGTGCACTACGCCAGTGCTGTGTAGCCTATGTGCGATTTCTTTCATTGTCTCTCGGCTCTCTGCCGGTAGATTATCCCAAAATTGACTCCAGACCGTCAAACACGTTGTAAATTTCGGTCGCTCAGCCGCTGGCGTCTGGTAAAAACGGAGTGCTTGGTGGTAGCAAAGGTACCCGCTGATGCGCATCCTACGGTTCTGAGAGTATTCGTAACATACAAGTATTTTAACAAAAGTATCTTAAAAGATAGGATGGACCCAACAAAAGAACATTACGATACAATAAAAAATGGGTACAGCAAGAGTTTGCCCCACACTACAAATAGTGTCGCAGCTTCCACCACGTTCGCCCAAGTTACTTAGTTCGGCCTGTACCCTTCACTACCACACGGCAACCTTGAAGATTCTAGATGAGGTTCGAAAGTGGTCCTTCTCTGCGTAATTACAGAGGCCACCAATCCAGCCGGACCAATGAACAGAGGACCCCGATCAGAAAATTTTCTGCAAGCATCGGTCAGGACAGAAATGACGAATTCGCCGTGATCCGTACTGCTTACTAGTTTTCCGACCAAGTAAACCTAAAAACAAAAGAATTAGTAGTAGTAGCTAATCAGTGGTAGTTAATTATCAGTGGAATAGTCTTACTCAAAATCAGGTTGCAGCTCGCTCATACGGCGCTTTTAAGAAAAAATGTTTCGGTTAAAGATTTTAGTCTACGGTTCGGGTAAGAGCTCCAGAGCCACTGAGCCGTCTTTCATATCCGGTTATATTCTGTCATATAGTCCTGGTCGTAGTGTTGTTATGACTACTAGTCAAAGTCAAAGTCATAGTTAATACTTTTTGTGATATCGCAGTCAAACGGACAGGTAGTCAAAGTCAAAGTTTGACTACCTTCGTTACCATAAATACCTAGTCAAACGAAGACCAGGTAGTCAAACCGTTTGACTATGACTACGTTGTGTCGTAAAAGGCATGCTTTTCAGGTAAACTACTCTGGTATTGTACTCAAACGGACGGTAGTCATAGTCATAGTCAAACGGAAATTTTGGTATTGTAACAACACTAGTTTGCAGTTAATGGATTAATGATGCATAAGAACGCAATCCACATTTTTTCTAGAATTCAATAAGGGTAAAGAACCTCAGTTCAATTTAACACTTCTAGTACTTGTTCAATTTCATTGTACCTAGCTCTAAAAAGTTTCATTCCACTGTTGAACAACTTTACATTTAGGTGCCCATGCATCATTTCATGATCACTGGTTGAAAATGGTTCTAAAAAGGAACAGAGAAAAATCAATTAAAAGCTCTTTATCAGATATAAAGAAAAGGTCAATGTTCTTCATTCACAGGCGCCTTGTCGAAGTTCTGTTCATGAGGCTGCAATGTTGACCATTTGGTCTTACAACTGACAGTGCTGCTGCTCGATTTGACTCAACCGAAGGGGCAGCTTGTTGCGTCCCTAGAGAGCCTTTTCCAGATCGTTCCCACCTGTCTTCAGATTGTCGCGAGCTGTCTTCAGAGTGAGCCTTCTGCAGATCGTTGTGAGTCTTGCTTAGATCTGCAGTGTAACCGTCTCCATGCGTTGTCAGTTGCTGACACTCTGCCGCCAACTGCTCCGCTCTGTTCAGCTCTGCAGTGGCTTTCTCTCTGTCCTTCTCCCAACCCAACCGGTCTTCGGCGCCGGCAGCTCTGCTCTCAGCATGTCCACCTCAGGTGTTCCTGCAGCTGCAGCAGAGGCTCTCACGGACTCTTCCAGTCGGCGCTCCTTACCACTCGAGTCGTCATCACCTTCTGACCGTTGTCAAACTATGCGCATCTGGGCGAATTTCGCGGCAACTATGAAACTAAAGTGACATATCACCTTTTCATTATAAATGTATGAAATTATAACATTGCTCGCGACCTACCTACGGTTTTCGTCCTACGCGGTAGGACTTCCTAAGACCGGCCATCCTAAGCAAAGTTTTATGAATTGTCCTACGGCCCGCGCGGCGTCCTAAACGGCAAGATTTAGGAAATCCTACGTCCTAAATTGCTTTATGAATACGGGCCCAGGCATACATGGGCCGGAAAAATCCGGAGGGGGGTAGGAGGGGGGAGAAGACCTCAGGGGGGGTCCCCGAAAAAAGGCCAAAAAACGCCTATGTTGCCTTAAATAAGCGAAAATTTCCTCCCTCCGGGAGGGGGGGTGGGGGGGGTTGACCGGCGAGGGGGGTATGGCCCGGCGAGGGGGGGTTACCCCCGGCCCATGTATGGGCCCAGGTCATTAGGATAATCCTAATTTTCTCAAGACTGTGTCATTATAAATGTATGAAATTATAACATAAAATATACACAGTTTTGAAGAGTTTCTGCAAATTTCAGGTCATTTGGCCAACATCTGCGGAAATGACACAAAAAAGAGAGTTTCTATTTAGCGCTATTTCTATAGGCATTAAAATTAACAAATTTCACATAGTCGTCAATTTCACAGGATTGGGTCAAGCCCGGTCCACCAAATTTTAACGCACAACATCTTCCCTATCTGGCACATAAGTTACAAATTTCAGCCAGTTTGGTCAAAGTTTGCTGAAATGGCAGCAAAAGAAAATTCTATCATATTTGGGTACTCCCTATATAAAACGTTACCTGCCATCTTCGGTGACTGTCTTCACTATGTTAGACGGCTTCACGTCGCGGTGACTGATCTTATGCTTTTCTCGCAACTACTCAAGGCCATTCACTAAAAATATCGAAAGAAGTTTAAGAGTCGGTCTCTTAACCTTAAGTATTCAGACCCGAAAATTGAAACTTTTGCCCATAGAGCTCTAAGTTGGTACACTAATACACACTTATGAGTTCTCTTTCGGTCCCAAAGAATTACATTAGATTTACATTACATTACATTAGATTATAGATTACATTACAAAGAATTTAACATGCATTTTGCGAGAAAGCCAACTTAGCTATAAGGGAACGAGGTCAAGCAACTTTTTTTCCCCGATCCGGCTGGTGTCGAAATATGTCAAAATAGATACCAAACGAACACCAACGGTGCATGTTCGAACATCGGGGACCCCCTAGAATCTGAGCTGTACCCCCTCAAAGTTGGGTCACCAGCCACTTTTTGACCAATTTTTTTGTGTCTGACAGTCTCAACTCAAACGATCACCATTCTCTCATTTCTCTAGATACAGAATTGGTCTGCACATGGTTCGATAGCTCTAAGGGTGGCCTTTCTAGCGCTCTACCCCCAGGCTTCCGGAACCTACCCAGTTAGCGAGATATTCTCGAAAAACTGAAAAATTTCCGAAAAACACTGCCTCATTTTTTTCCGAAAAATCGTTATAACTTCTGCCAGATATGCGTCGTCCGTTCAATATTTTAGATAATGATACAACATTAAAGGCCAAACAAAATTAACATATTTCGGATCCAAATTGTGGTTGGTGGGGGGGGTGTTTTGCGATTTGAAGACTGTCGAAAAAATTTTTTTTGCTCAGAATCAAAAACAAACCAGTCAGTCTGATGCAGGTTGACCCGCTGATTCCGAATATGCACTCGGATCGGCTGGATTCCTTCTGGTTCGGGAGTTATTGACCTCAAAATTCTTGACAGACAATATTTCTCAAGTGGCACTCCTCATTAGCATGAGTAAGAAGCGTGCTGAAAAGCAGTTTTTCTTGTACAGTTTTTGCTGCTGATTCCGAAAATAACTATATTTTCTCTCTGCGATGCCGATTTTGGAAGATATGGCCATTTTAAGAATTTGCAAGGAAAATGTATGAACTTTGCATGCCATAGCAGTTTGAAAGGTGACTCAGTTCAGACATGTGTTGGGCACAGACCCATGCAATTTGCTTCATCTAATGCAGTTTTTCACGCTGATTCTGAAAATGAGAGCCGTTTTTCAATATGCCCGCTCCCACATGAGTTATTGCCTCCTGGTGCCCTGTCATTTATGTCATAAGTGACTGATCAAGGAAATTCATGAAATGGCTCCTATTAGGTGTAGTTTTCTTCGCTGATTCAGAATATGACGCTATTTTTGCGGTACAACCACTGGCCCGTGACTTATGGCCTTCTAAAGTTTTATCAATACCCATGGTTTCCGGTGGGGTCATCTTGAAATAGATAATCATTGTTCCGGCACTTTCAAAGGGAATCATGTAACAGTAAATGGTCTACCTGACCTATTTTGAGCCGCTGATTTCAAAAATGACCTTACCTCTCTTCTTCAGGCTCTGGTTTTTATGATTCAGTCATATTGTTGTGTCATAACTGTGGACGGTTGTATCAGAAAATTGGTTTCTTCCAGGGTAAAACTATGGTAATTTTTGAAATCAGCGGCTCAAAATAGGTCAGGTAGACTATTTACTGATACATGATTCCCTTTACAAGTGCAGGAACAATGATTGTCTATTTCAAGATGACCCCTCCAGAAACCATGGATGTTGATAAAACTTTAGAAGGCCATAAGTCACGAGCCAGTGGTTGTACCGCAAAAATAGCGTCATGTTCTGAATCAGCGAAGAAAACTACACCTAATAGGATCTATTTCATGCATTTCCTTGATCAGTCACTTATGACGTAAATGACAGGGCACCAGGAGGCAATAACTCATGTGGGAGCCGGCATATTGAAAAACGGCTCTCATTTTCAGAATCAGCGTGAAAAACTGCATTAGATGAAGCAAATTGCATGGGTCTGTGCCCAACACATGTCTGAACTGAGTCACCTTTCAAACTGCTATGGCATGCAAAGTTCATACATTTTCCTTGCAAATTCTTAAAATGGCCATATCTTCCAAAATCGGCATCGCAGAGAGAAAATATAGCTATTTTCAGAATCAGCAGCAAAAACTGCATAAGAAAAACTGCTTTTCAGCACGCTCCTTACTCATGCTAATGAGGAGTGCCACTCGAGAAATATTGTCTGTCAAGAATTTGGAGGTCAATAACTCCCGAACCAGAAGGAATCCAGCCGATCCGAGTGCATATTCGGAATCAGCGGGTCAACCTGCATCAGACTGACTGGTTTGTTTTTGATTCTGAGCAAAAAAATTTTTTTCGACAGTCTTCAAATCGCAAAACACCCCCCCCCACCAACCACAATTTGGATCCGAAATATGTTAATTTTGTTTGGCCTTTAATGTTGTATCATTATCTAAAATATTGAACGGACGACGCATATCTGGCAGAAGTTATAACGATTTTTCGGAAAAAAATGAGGCAGTGTTTTTCGGAAATTTTTCAGTTTTTCGAGAATATCTCGCTAACTGGGTAGGTTCCGGAAGCCTGGGGGTAGAGCGCTAGAAAGGCCACCCTTAGAGCTATCGAACCATGTGCAGACCAATTCTGTATCTAGAGAAATGAGAGAATGGTGATCGTTTGAGTTGAGACTGTCAGACACAAAAAAATTGGTCAAAAAGTGGCTGGTGACCCAACTTTGAGGGGGTACAGCTCAGGTTCTAGGGGTCCCCGATGTTCGAACATGCACCGTTGGTGTTCGTTTGGTATCTATTTTAACATATTTCGACACCAGCCGGATCCGGGAAAAAAAAGTTGCTTGACCTTCCTAAGTTGACTTTCTCGCAAAATGCATGTTAAGAGTCAGTCTCTGAACCGATCGAGTCTCATTCTTCAGACCCAAAATTGAAACTTTGGCGCAGGAAGTTGAAAGTTGGTGCACTGATACCCCTTGATGAGTTGTTAAGCCACTGCAAAGGAATACCGAATTCGACGCTCCACGCTCGAGATATAAGCCCGCGAAAATCGGCTCTCTTAACTATGGTACCAAAAATTTCAAACTCGCATTTCTAACCTACCAGTTGGAGTTTGAAGTTGAAAATTGTGGATTTTACATAACTTTTTAAGTACTTTAAGATTACGTAGTCCAATTTCACTTTTGAGGAAAAAACTTCTTTTCGGCCTCCTTTGGCGCCCCATAGCTCGTCTGCAATCCCCCCTAGTCATATCTTTTTATTACAGATTATTGTAGCGCTATCAATTAGCTACCTTTTGGTATAAAGTACGTCGAGCCAGCTGCCCGCGTTTTTGAGAAATATGGCTTTAAAGTTGAAAAACCCCGAATTTTTGCATTATTTTTTGTGCATAAAATTTCCAACTCTGATTTCTAACCTACCAGTTCGAGTATGAAGTTAAAAATTATAGTTTTTGCACAACTTTTTGAGTGCTTTCAGAATACGCAGTCCAATTTCGCTTTTGATTAAAAAAATTTTTTTTGACTACATTTGGCGCCCCATAGCTCGTCTGCAACCCCCCTAGTCATTAGTGTTCCGACGATATCAAAACTCGTCGATATTCGATATCGATATCGATATCGATATTTTCAGTTCAATATCGATCGATATCGATGTCGATATCGATATTTATAGTAATGCAGGAAAATCTGAGAATTTGAAAGAGCAAACTGCTCTTGCTGCTTATCAGTCAAGCACTGATGCAATCAGCGCTCTGATATCAATTTAGTAGTGAATCGCAGAAAAGGTAGTAGCGCTTCTGAACCCTTTCAATGAAAATGTTGACCCCTCAAGCCGATGCCCCACCCTCATTAGGCACAATGAGCTCAAACAGAATAGCGTATTTTAACTAATTTTAATGAGAAATATGCCAAAAACCTTGATTTTGTAAAAAGTCGGACTTTTTTTGCTTACCATCCTTTCATCCACCCATCAGCCGGCAGTACCCCTCAGGATTTGAAAATGTACCACCGCTCAGTCGAAATACTAGTAGTTCATGTCTACTTATGCCCTACTGCTTCAAGTGTGTGGAGTGAGCAGATATTCAGTGTTGCTGCAGACATTTAAGAACCATACAGTACATGGGTGAAAAATGGGTTGGGGATAGTCAAAATACTAAAATTTGGGGGTGGGCCTGCCGGTTTGGGGGGTCGCGGCGATTTTGGTGGGTGGGTCAGGAACACAAGTCGGCTTCAGGTGGGTGGGTGGCGTCGTTTGGGGGGATCGAGCCCAAGTTGGAGGGCGCGCAAACCCCCCCGGACCCCCCGCGGCCCATGTATGCTAAGAACCAAAGCGTTGCTGTCAGAAAGCTGAGAATGGCGAGAAATTAAGGCTTCTGAGAGCTATCATGCCACTGTTACGTTTTGACTATAGAATCCATTTCTGAGTTGTTCAGGAAAAACTGTTTTTTACTGTTCCAGAGAAATAAACTTTGTGTCAGTTTTGTATTATTTCCTGATTTTCCACACAAAAAATATCGAAAATATCGATGCGAAATATCGCGATATCGATATCGATATCGATATTGGAAAAAGGGTCGATATATCGACTTTTCGATATCGATATCGATATATCGTCGGAACGCTACTAGTCATATCTTTTTATTTCAGATTATTGTAGCGCTATCAATTAGCTACGTTTTGGTGTAAAACACGTGGAGCCAGCTGCCCGCGTTGTTGAGAAATATGGCTTCAAATTTGAAAAACCCCAGACTTTTGCATTATTTTTTGTGCATAAAATTTATATTATATTTAATATTTCTCAAAAAACGCGGGCAGCTGGGTCGACGTACTTTATACCAAAAGGTAGCTAATTGATAGCGCTACAATAACCTGAAATAAAAAGCTAAATAAAATAAAATAATAAAAAAGTTAGAGGGAGCTCAGCACCGTCCGCTGATTTGGAAGAGGTATGTGGATGACACGTTTGTGGTCTGGACACACCGTGACCATCAACTGACTGACTTTCTTCTATTTCTAAACAGTGTGTCCCCTACGATCGAGTTTACCATGGAGCGAGAATGAGAGCAGTCGATTTCGTTTTTGGATGTGCTGGTTCACAGGAATGTTTTGGCTGATGGTCGTAACAATCTACAGTTTTCTGTGTTTCGGAAGCCAACCCACACTGATCGTTATCTAAATTTCAAATCAAACCATTCCGTCTCAGTCAAAGGTGGCTTGGTCACAACGTTGTCCTACCGTGCTCAAGCAATTTGTGATTCTAATTATGATGCAACGGCGGAGGAAAAAGCACACTTGCTGCAAGCTCTGTCATTGAATGGTTATCCTCAGCCGTTCATTGAGTCCCGATTGAACCCTTCGCTTGGGCCAAAGCTTTCTCGATTTAGCAAGCAAAAAGTTGTGTCGATTCCCTTTGTTCCTGGACTTAGTCAAAAAGTCGCCAGTGTCATTCGCAGCAGAATGAAAATGAATGTTGTTTTCTCTAGTCGGCCTACATTGCAGACTCTTCTGATGAAGCGTTCACCAAACAAACCATTCAAGATGAGAAAATCTGTCGTGCACAGTGTGCCGTGTCAACATTGTGACTCTGTGTATATAGGAGAGACTAGCCGAACTCTGGAAACAAGAATTTCAGAACACAAACGAAATGTAAGACTGGCCAAAGTGGACATTTCCGAACTGGCTCGTCATGTGACCAGGACCGGCCATACGATTAACTGGACGAATCTAAAAGTGGAGAAATCCGAAGTTGGCCTGATGAGAAGAAGAGCGAAAGAATCACTGATGATTCAAGACAAAGGAGAAAAAGCTATGAACGATAGACTGGCTTTGGAAGTATCTCATGCTTGGCGCAGATTGCACTATTTGTAACCTCAATTTTGTTTTGTTAGTTTTTTGCAGTTTTGTTTTGACTTCACTTAGAGTGTAACAGCTGCGTGTGCGAGCTTGCTATTCGCGCTTTGATAACGAGCCCCGTAGTGTGCTCGAAAGCTTAGCAATAAAATTCTAATAGTCGTTGCATTCCCCACAAATTTATTACTGAAATAAAAAGATATGATAGGGGGGTTGCAGATGAGCAATATGATAGGGGGCGCCAAAGGAGGTCGAAAAAAATTTTTTACTCAAAAGTGAAATTGGACTACGTAATCTTAAAGTACTCAAAAAGTTGTGTAAAACCTATAATTTTTGACTTCATACTCCAACTGATAGGTAAGAAATCAGTGTTGGAAATTTTATGCAATAAAAATAATGCAAAAGTCTGGGGTTTTTCAACTTTGAAGCCATATTTCTCAAAAACGCGGGCAGCTGGCTCGACGTACTTTATACCAAAAGGTAGCTAATTGATAGCGCTACAATAATCTAAAATAAAAAGATATGACTAGGCGAGGTTCCAGACGAGCTATGGGGCGCCAAAGGAGGCCGACAAAAATTTTTTTCCTCAAAAGTGAAATTGGACTACGTAGTCTTAAAGTACTCAAAAAGTTATGTAAAATCCACAATTTTCAACTTCATACTCCAACTGGTAAGTTAGAAATGCGAGTTTGAAATTTTGGTCCCATAGTTAAGAGAGCCGATTTTCGCGGGCTTATATCTCGAGCGTGGAGCGTCGAATTCGGTATTCCTTTGCAGTGGTTTAACAACTCATCAAGAGGTATCAGTGCACCAACTTTCAACTTCCTGCGCCAAAGTTTCAATTTTGGGTCTGAATAGGGCAAAGGCGCAAAACTCGATCAGTTCGGAGACTGACTCTTAAGAGCCAGTTTTCTAGGAATCGACTTTTGCTCCTTAACCTCCAGACAAATCTCAACTTTTTGTCTCCGATTTGGCTAAAATTTTGTATTTTGGTTTAATTTGACCTAAAAATCACCTATTTTATCACCTTCCCAGCAACTATTTGCCACCAACATCAGTCGGTTATAAGATCTTGCCATCATTGACGCAAAATTCCACCTTATGACCAGTAAAATAAGCAACATGCAGCACTAGCTTTTGAGCCTGTCTACAGTATTTGGACCAACATCGATTATTCATCACAATACCTTTGCCATCATTGATTAAAAATTCCACGTTTTGACTATAGTATTATAGTAAAATCGTACCTAGCGGTTTAGGCCGTGAAGCCACTGTGCGTTGGCCCAGCCTACGCACGTTCATCCACTCTGAGGGACAAGTTTGTTTCTTGTGGCGAAGTGTTAGTCATGGGCACCAGCAGTGGAAAAGTCGGCCAGCACTAATGCAGCTCGCACGTTTACCCAGCTGGTAGGCGGTAGTTGGCTTCTAATGCGGTCACCGCGCCAACGCCCGCCAGTGTCTTTGCCAGTTGTCTTGTTGCCCATTTGAGTGAGTAAATGTTATGGCTGCGACGAACGTGGCCACGTCTTATCAGTGCTTTGGGGCCTCACGGCAACTGTGTACAGGTGCAAAAGAGCTTCTGCTCCCAAAAAATTTTAAGAAAGGTTACAAAGAAAACAATGAAATCACATGGAGTTTTGGGTAGGTAGTCCCAAAAATACCAAATTTTCGGTATGGGTTCGATATACCTAATAAACAGTACCAGACATATGTAGCTACTTTACATGTCTTTCAGGCGTTTCACATTTCTTCCGTGCACTTGCGGTTCAACCGGTTAAGAAAATACGCTAATTCGATTTGGAGGTTGTAGCATACAGTATGCTATAATGAGATTTGGTTTCTTATGGCTCCAATCCAACACAGTCTAATAGATCTTTTTGCAAAAGTTATGGAGCGCACCTGGTAAGTAATTACCGGCTTCTTTCAATAGCACAACAAATCCAAACGAAGCTGGTTTTTTTCAGATTATCAATATGTAACCAGACCCGGATACACTGCGGCTGAACTTTGTATATTTGCGATGTCAACCGGAGTCCTCCAGATAGCTGTCGTTGAGTGCAAGCCTTGTCTTTGGACAAAATATTTTCGTCATCGGTTTGGTAGTGATCAGTGTTGTGTGGAACGAAAATTTTCCGAATTTAGTTACTAAATGTTAGTTAAAACTTTTCAAATTTGAATTTAGTAAGAGTTAGTAACTAAGTTCGCTCTCTGACTTTAGTAAATTACTCAAAAATTATCGAGTTACTTAGTTACGAGTTTAGTTAAAATAAACTAGCAGAAATAGGTCATTAATGCATTTAACCGATTTGTTTTAGCTCTGTAGAGCTCATTGCGTTCAAAATATTCGCAAAGTAACAGTATTTCTCATTATTTTCTATAAAAATTTCGAAATATGACCGGTAGTTTATCAAAAAGCTCCATACAGGAACAATGAAAATATAGAAATATGTAGACAAAAGAAAGGGTCAGAGGGGGCCTGCCCCCACGCTACTTAGGCCAGACTTTCAGACACAACAATTGCCAGAATCGCTTGTAAAACAGCACTTTTTATCTGCCCCTTGTTGACCAGACTCAAACCTCACAGTCCTTTTAGCGGATGACCTGTGCATACGTAGGTATGTATGCATACAGTGTACATAAAAAATTGCAAATGCCAAGAAGTTTTTTCGCACAAGCATTGCATTTTAAAACTAGTGAAAGCTTGTGCCCTCTTTGTAAGAGACCTCTGAATCGGTAGAACCTGAATGATGCCCCAGAATTTTTGAGAATTTAGACTCCAAACTAGATACTTATAGCCAAGGCGCCTATCTTTAACACTATAACTAAACTGAATGTTACTAAACTCATAACTAAGTAACTCGATTTTTTACTTAGTAATTTCCTGAAAATGAGTTTAGTTTGAGTTGAGTTTAGTTAAGCGAAATCTGAGTTTAGTTAGTAAAAGTTAGTAACTAACTAACTAACTAATGTTTTTACTTAGTAAATAACTAACTAAATTTAACCGGCACAACACTGGTAGTGATGCTTGCTTACCTACATATTTCGAAGCTAGTTGAGCCTCTATTTATACTGTACATAGTTGAAATCTGTACTTTTGTGAACTACTCTATTTTTAAGTTTATATGATTTTCTCCTTGTACTGTTAATATTCTCAGACTTTTTATAGTTTTATTTTTAAGCATTTTCAGTGTATAGTACAGTGAAGAAGTTGTTGTTGTTGTTGTTGCCTTTGTTTTGTTCCTTTATCCGTGTGTCTTGTACAACATGCTATTTTTTATAGCAGTGAGGTTTGTTTTAACGGGAGAAATCAATAAAAGCTACAATTTTGATTAAACGGCAGAAAATCAGCTGCAGAATGCATAGTACCGTATAGTGCTGTTTATAGTACCCCCCTATTTATAGTACCCGGGGTACTATAAATGGAGACAGATTTTTATTCTGAAATAAGCTGTTATAAATACAAAACGGGCAAAAATACAGTATTTTTGGTGGCAAACCTTGTTTGTACGAAGAAAAACAGTAGATAATGCAATCATAGAGGTTCTGATGTATGTACATAAGCCTTTTTTTACATCAATTCGGTAATTTGGGCAAAGAACATCACATACTATTGTTAGTTTCTTATAGAGCAGACTTCGTAGGTGCCATATATAGTACCCGGGTACTATAAATGGATTCAATTTTATTTTCGCTAAACCCTAAGTGCCATATATAGTACCCGGGTACTATAAACAGCACTATACGGTAGGTTCTGCAGAAATCGGCTGACTGGTATGCATTCAGAGCAGTACACATATCTGCACAGTTCCATGCAATGTACAGAGCAGATATTTTCTGCAGTTTTGCTGCAGACAAACTAGAACAGAATAATCGTTTGACGCTGAAGCTGCATACAACATCTGCAGAATTTCTGCAGAGAATGCGCAGAATTTAACAGAGTGCATTGAGAGAGTAATAAACCGGATTTTGGCTACCTGCCGTGTTGACACTTAACTACGCCACCGTCCATTATGAGCAGACATTAAATCTATGTGTTTGTTTGCTGGTTCAACTGCGTTACTTAGTTGCTCTTGGCTGCGGCGATCTCTTGATATATAGAGTTTAGGTTATGGTTATGTCAAGTCTCCTTTAGTGTTAATTTATGGGTTTGCTGGCTGTCTACTCTCCATTAAGTCTCGGGAAAAGAGCACATGAAGTGTCACTATACAAGGCGAGGATAAAAAAACAGTCGACTCCTAATAGAAGATCTCTGCAATAATAATGTTCTCTATCTGCCTTTAATAGGCGTCTACTCTCGCTTATATAATTTTAATGGTCTCTTGTGGTTTTAAGTAATGAGCCCAATACGAATAAAAGTTGTTTCAGCTACTATTGTTACGCTTGTCCAGTAAAATAAATCATGGTGCAACCTATCCTGAGACACGTTTACATAAGGCAATCACACTAACATTAAGAGGGCACACAACTTGGCCTCTTTAACTTCGCAAAAACAACACTAAAATTCGCTATCATTTGTGGTGCCTGCACCGTTATATTGTTAAACTGAAAGCGGTATAAAATTAAAAATCCAGCTATGCATTCTAATAACAGGAAGCAGAAAACAGCAATATAATACATGTCACATTAGGATGTGATTAGTTTTTATTTGTTACTTTTGTTTGTTACTTACGTACGTATGACATGCGGCGGTGTTGTATGCTAATTTTGGTCGCAGTTTGCGCCGGTTTACTCTTGGCCGGCTAGAATATAGTCGAGATAAACGGACGAGCAGGAGTCGAGTGCCACAGTTTTTTGGTGCCGTCGCAGGAATTTTTTTTATTGTTCTTCATTGGGCCAACTCGTCATGCCGTCGTCAACTCAATCTACTCGGTTTGGTAGGGGTAAGACTTCACGATCTTCTCGCTCTCGGTGAGTTCGGTTTACGTGCAGTTTTTCTTTTGAATTTTCTGCCGTACGTGCACAATGTCTGTCCCCGATACCGACGAACAAGTTTGTACTCGTGAAAGGCGACGCAAAAATTTGCTCGAACAAGGCCGTGGTTTGGGGGAAACTGTGGATGCATTGTCGGTTAAAACTACCGATTTTTTGGAACGTTTTGCCAACAATGTTGGGGCTCCTATGGCAGACTGTCAGTCAGAGTTTTCAGCTCTAAACGCCGAATTATTTGCTGCTCAGAAAGCGTTAAACACACTTTCGGCTGAACTGACTCCGTTGCTCAAAGATAACGAAGCTGCTTTGCAAAAGCTCGGTTCGCTTTTGAACAATTTGCGTTCGAAATTGCATGATGCGCTTAAAAAGCTCGAAGACTTTTCGTCTAAATTTGTCACCTCCGTGCCCCAGAGTTCAGAGGCTCCGGAGGCGTCAGGTTTGGTTTCGAGTCTGCCCGGTTTGGATCCAGCAGTTCTGTCGCTTTTGACTATGTTTCAACAAACACTTTCAAAGGCAGACGAGCGCTTCTTGCAGTATCAGAGTGATAGCGAACGTAGACATTTTGAGCAGCTTAATTTGATGCGCGAACAACACGCGCAGGATTTGGAAGCTGCGGAGGTTCGCTTATCGAACACTCTCGAACATTTTGAGGCCCAAGCACGTGGCCGTGTCGATGCGCAACCGCAGTTCACTTCCAACCGCTCCCCTTCTACTGCTAATGTTCGGCTCCCCAAATTAGAAATCAAGCCTACTAAATGAACGACGGCCTTATATACATAGTAGTCATGCATCACCTGAATGGCGACATACATGCCGCCGGAAATACCGTCACCTGAATAATACATCTTAAGCGACAAACTCTAATTGCAGTGAGTGACATTTTTACTGAGTGACTGACTGCACTGGGTCCCTGTACTCAGACACTAAGTAGTTGTCAAATGGCCACTGGCCGCATAGGCAATTTGCTGCCCTTGTTCCTTCCTAGTGGTGACGCTTGCCGTGAGTGTGCGAATGCGTATGATTGAGAAGGTACTGGTTTTATGTGTGAGTGCCCATTGTATTCTAATTTGTGTTACGGACGGTGCAGGGTCACACGTATTGGTCTCGACCGGCCCAGATAGGTGCCGTCAGTGAGTTAGTCTTGCTGGCCGTTATGCCTGTGGTTGTTCACTAATAAAATAACTAATGCTACCGTAGGCGGAAGATAGGTGGATTACTGGCGCATCATAAAGATCTGTACAAAATGGTTTGGTGCGTTAGATAGCCCTCGAATACAGACACTTTTCTGTGAAACGGTCAAATTAGGTCCACCTACTCCAGATGATTTCGAAAGGGCCATTGTTTTTATGCCAGTTGCCTCTGGCCAATCAGAAAGAAGAGCAGACAAGAATTTCAGTGTTTCACTTCTGTCAGCCGAGATAAAGCGTCAGACCGGTGTGGAGGCGCAGTGTGTAGCAGTTGGTCATACCGGGCAGGCACCCTGTTTTATTCTGTCACACCGCCCCTTTTTCCCCTTGACGGGTGACTACACTCTGCGCATGTGACCCATGTTTATATCTATATATTTGTATATACTGTTTTAAGGGTAATTTGTTGGAGATGGTTAATTTATCATCGTTTTACTGAGGGATCGTTTTATTAGACAGTAATTTAGTGAGCAGTTAATGCTCTGTGTTTTATCATTAACTGCTCAGTTATTTCTAGCTGTTGTCATGCATATTATTGTTATTCGACCAGCCCGATTTTACACTTTTCCTGTCCAAAGTTCATTCTGTCTTGACTCATATTTTGGATTTTTCTTTTTCATATTTTGCATGATTTGTGTTTTCACAATTTGTTTAGCTGCCTGCACTGAAGAGCAGGCTTTTAGATTTGCTCATTCGATGTTTGTGTTAGTGTTGCCATTTCCAAAGGTCATGAATCGTTTTCAATGAAATGAAAGTCACCTAAGCCTTAACAGGAAAGTCTAAACATAATCACCAAATAAATCTAAACAAAATTACTATGTGTTTCACTTTTTCCCAGCCCACCGTCTTTAACTTGTTTACATAGTGTATCACACAGCTGTTTTTTATTCACTAATTCAGACGCAAAAACTTTTATGAAGCCAAAAATGAAGAGCAAGAAACAGTTACCTAGTTATTCATTCGATGTTAGTATTGCCGTGTTGCAGTTTCCAAAGCTCATGAATCATTTTCAATGAAATTGAAGTCACCTAAGCCCTAACAGGAAAGTCTTACATAAATCGTGATGATGATCATCATATAAATCTAAACAAAATTTCTAGGTGTTTCACTTTTCCCAGCCCACATTATTTAACTTGTTTACATAGTGTATTACACAACTGTTTTTATTCACCAATTCAGACGGAAAAACTTATAACAAGCCAAAAATGAAGAGTAAGAAACAGTGGCGCTATCGTAAAATCCGGTTGAATATAAAACATAACGGATCCAAGACAATATAACGGATCCAAGATAAATTAGCGGATTCAACAAAATATAACGGATCCAAAAGCAGGTTTGTACTATTCAATTGTAACGATCCATACTATTCAATTGTAACGTATCCAAACGCACTATTAACTGTAATGGATCCAAACTATTCAATTGTACTGGACACATACTATTCAATTGTACCGGATCCAAACACACTATTCAATTGTAACGGATCCATGGCCATGTGCTGTCAAAGTTTAACGGATCGTCAAAACACGCCACAAGCCTGCAATTCGGCGCCAACCACACTATTCAATTGTAACGGATCCATGGCAATGTGCTGTCAAAATATAGTCCACCTCTTCCCCAATCCCCAATGTTGACCAAATCCCTGATCTTACTTGCATTATGACCAAGGTCGGCAGATAACATTTTTGTCATTCTTTTCAGCGTGTACATGGGGGAAAAGGGCTCTTCACGATGAACTGGCTCCATTCCTGAGGTCGAAAGCCTGAGAATTTCAATGCGGAAATCCACTTCGACCACTCACTCCAAAGGCCAATACAACAGCTCAACCAACACCGACTGACTCCTACACGTCTCCATTAGTAAGTAGCTGCAGCTGTTTCGTTGGCGTTCAGAAATTACTACAAAGCAACTGAAAGTACAAGAATATGAACGAGCCATGCAAGATGCCTGAGAATTCTGTTTCAAACATCAAAGAGAGAAGTTCACTTGTTGGAGGGAGTCGGAGCGGCTTATTTCGTGCCAATTTGCATTGTTTTATTGCCAAAACGAAATAATTACCAAAGTAGGCAGGTGACGGTCAAATTTTCCAGTGTTGTGCTACATCTTCCTTTCTTTCTGTTTTCGATATTTCCAGATATCATCGATTCATATGGGCTGCTAACAGAAAATTTGCATATGTTAATGCATTTTAATAACAACGTATAATGGCGAAGTTATGGGGTTGTGCGTAAAGCGGTTACGTAAACAAACCAACCAAGGCATTTTGCAAGAAAGCCAACTTGATTATTATAAGGGAAGGAATTTAAGCAGTTTTTCTTCGCGGATCGGCTGGCATCCGAATACATTAATAGATGTCAACCGAACACCAACGGCACATGTTTGAACATCAGCGACGGACTAGTACTAGGGCCCGACCGGATATCCGGATCCGGATCCGGCCGGATATGGCCATATCCGGATCCGGTACCGGATCCGGATATTACCTGCCGGATATTCCGGATATCAGTCACAGATGAGAAAACGTGATTTTTTACGTATTTTGAACATAAATATTGCATTCGACCGAATGCTTGTTACAAACTTCTTGAGGCGATTTTTATCCATGACCCCAGTAGTTCGTATAACCCTGATTTCTGTGCAAAGGATAACACCCTCATTTTTGACAATGCTAATTTTTCACCTTGACTGAAAGTAAACCGTTTACTGCTAATTTTAACCGGTTTTGTGAGAAAGCTGAGCTCTTCAGGTTCTTAAGTCCATATAAAGTTTGGTTAACTTGCAAAATTTGGCAAAGATCCGATGAAGGGTTCTTGAAATATTTACGTTTAAAATTGGCATCTGAAAATTCGGGTCAGTTCATTTCGGAAGGGGATAACTCCAAGCTACAGAAGGCGAGCAGGCTAGGACTTGGCCAAAACAAACTCAACAAAAATAATAATACTAATGTGATACAATGAACATCACAAAACAGCCGAGCAGACTGGATTTCTATGTTTAGGATAGTCGCCTTGTTTTTGCCAATTTTTCATTTAATTAAAAATAAAAAATCTAAAATAAAAAAGAACTTTTATTGAGGCAAGTTTACACTGTAAATCTGTACTTTACAGAGATCAAAGCGTCTCTTTTCAGTTGCAGAATGGAGATGAATGGCTTGAGACTCTAAACTCAACTCGCAAAGTATGGAAATCTCAACTGATATTTTGCAAATTCATAATTTTTTAGTTTGTAAAACTAGGATAGGACAGGTCTACCAAAAGGTCGGCTAAGTATACCACATTAGAGAGAACAAATTTGAACATGCAAACAATAATTTAGCCAAAAGTCTGTGATGTCAACCATTTTTATCTAAAAATTACGAAATGAGCTGAACTTTCATGCCAAACTGTGTTTCCCCTTCTGTTTTTTTTTTCAGATGAGGTCTGTATCTGTAAAATAGGTATGCCTAATAAATGCTAAAGATTGCATAGACATTCTGACCAAACTCGAAAATGCTTGGAAAGCGTCCAGTTATCAATTTCTAGCCGCGGTGATAAAATATGCATATGCAAATATGTACATATCTCATTTTTGCATGCATATGATATATGCAATATCACATGCATCGCAAAAACCCGATATTATCCAACCATAGTTTGAACTACAATTATTAGATTTTTTCCGCGATTTATGTTTTTTTCCGACCCTTAGGAAAAAACCGGTATTTTTTTCAGAGAAAATTGAAAAAACACCGGAAAAAATACACCTCACATCCTTGATTCAAGGCAAAGAAGACTGTGAAGAAAATGGTTTTTTTCAAATATCAATTGGAATTGCTTGTTTGGGCGTTTCTCACTCGATCCTTTGAAGTGATCGAAAAGGTGGCACTGTTTCGATCGCCGAAGCTTTGCCTATGCTTCTGTCGGCTAGAGCGTATTAAAGGCTGCCCTAACATCGTTCGTTGTAAAGGTATTTTTGAAAGGTTTATTAATTTGAGAACACTTTTTAACGTTTCAAGGACGAAAGCCGTCTGAACCGACCATCACAACCCCAACCACTATTACACGAATGATCAATCGTTTTACTCGGGTAATTATCGTTTTATTATCATTGCCGGGTGTGACAAGGTCTTCTAACAGAGACAGATATGGTCACGCACGGTCTTTTTTGGTTAAAGCAGATTCTGGGGGGGAACGAGTTTTTCACATTAAAGGGTAAGTCAGAGCCTGACGGGGACAACCCACCCTCAGCTCCCCCCTTTGCCCATGTCTGGCTACTGGTATCAGGACGAAATGTTTAAATATAGCAGTGGAGCTGAATGCGACTGAAAGTGCTTGTCAAATGCTTCTTGAGCTAAATATCCACAGGCCTTCAATTCAAAACGTTATCGTCGAAGTCATTCACCCCTTTTGTCAAGTAATCGCTGCTATTTCGAGCCGCGCATTAATAGCCGCTGAGGCTCCCCTAACCGGATTATGTCGCTCACAACATGTGTGACTTCGTTATGTAAACAATGTCTTTAAACTTGTAACTGTGCTTAATCTCCCATTTATGCATAGCCTCCCAAAATGCACTGAAGTAGGCCACCAAGTTTTCGTCGATCTTCAAACGTATCTTATTGATAAACCACCTAAAGCCATACTTATTATCGCGTTGCTCTGACACGGGGATGTAAGTAGTAAGGGACAGCTCACTGGGTGGGTGCCAGATTTCTGGCTCAGACACTTCAGTGTAGCGAATCCAGGCGGTACGTCTGAAAATGTGTGTGTTCTGGCTCAAGCACTTCAGTCTCTCGAGTACAGTAAGTTTCAAAGGTAAGTTTATAGAAGCCCTTAACTGTCGTCTTCAGGGCCACTGGAGAAATCGTCTGAAAGCCTAATTTTGAAACGAACACAAAATATGCAAATATGTACTTACCCAAAATTTATTATATTAATCTTGCCATATACAGTAGTGTTAGACCACCATAGAAATAGTAGGCTCACTTAGCTTCAAATCACATAAGTAAGACCAACCATTCCTCCGGTGGCCCTGAAGGGGGCCGTTGGGTTGGTATATTAGAAAAACGCTGACTTCGTGTAGTGCACAGGCAGCCTCCCGTCGAAGACGCACCGCACGAAGCATGGCGTTGTGAGCAGTGGTGGCCATAAATACCTCATTAGCATGGTCGCTGTGCGCCCCCAGCGATAGGAAAGGCGGCGACCACGTACAAGGCACCGTTGTCTCGCTTACGGAGCACAAAGCGAACTGAACTGTAGGCTGACCGGAAGGTGTCCGTGAAGAAGGACGGCACGGCGTACTAGAGCCTACCGACAACCGTGTCCTTCACCGCCAAGCCAAAAACACTCTTGCCACCCACAGCACCTGATGGTGAGAGGTGGCGTGACCCAAACACAACTCAACAAGACCGTACGCCGATTTGAAGCAGCCAAGGAAATCAGCCCCAAAAGATATAACTAGACCGGCCAAACGCTCCCCTTTTATGCACAGCATGCCTCCAGCCACTTGAATCTTCAAAATTAGGCCGACTCAGAGCAACTGCGTACCAGCCACCTCTGTTTGACCATGGAGGCAAGGCAGGTAGGCCAAAATTGGGCCGCAGCCAACTGGCGCATGATGTTATCGCTGCTTGCGCCTAGTGCATAAAACATGCTCGCTAAGTACTTACATTTCCTACCAGCATGTCTTTTCAAGAGTGCGACTTTAGTTCCTTAGCTTCTTTCTTTGTACCTCCAGCTGCCGAAGCACTCGCGACGAGTTGCTGTTGATCAACGATGAAAATGAGCCGCCCTCAACTGTTTGAGTTGCAGCCGCCCCTCCCAGCCTCAGTCGCCGTTCGTTCAGCCGGTCATGGCACGGGATGTGCTCGGCAAACAGAGTCTACACACCTTACTTCAGTACGTGCAGGACAGACCGACAGAGGAGTAATACTAGGTAAAGCCCAGAATAACTAGGTAATACTTAGTAATATGGCCGGCCATACCCCCTAGCTGCACCCCTCCTCCCAGAGGGAGAGGGTTTCACTTATTAGGAATTTTTTGCACTTTTTCGCCCCCAACAAGACAACCTCCAGAAGCTCCAGTATGATTGTGTTACAGCCTGAGAGTCGCTATTCTACTGTACCTGCTGCATTGCTCACAGAGTGGCTGCTGAGCTTGAAAACCTATTTTTAGGCATAGAATAAACACGAAATTAATAGAACTGCACTATTTTTATAAAATGTATATCTGAGGCTAAATTCAGCGTTTTGCACAAAAAATTACCATACTTTGAATAATATAAAAATTTTTCGAAATGAGCCTTCAAAAATCTCTTTAAAATGGTTTTTTTGCAAAAAGCCTAACAACTCTAATAATATTATAATGTCACTAACTTCTAGATTACAGATTTCACTGGTCCTGGCGGCTACCAGTGCGTGTGTGTGCCGGTTGCGTGACCGGACTTCTGCAATTAGTACGTGTCGGGACTGCTGGCGCTGCTCTGCAATTTTATTGGCGGCGCTTTGGGCGCCCTGGGCTACCGCTACAGACAGATCAGACAGGTAAGGCTGAATCACAGACACGACATTGTACGATAATACTGCGCTCGTGCCCTGAGTCTCTTGGAGCAATTTGCTTCATTCAACTGATCCCAATCTGAAATTGTGATTTTTTTGGTTTTCCTAGATTTTTTCGGTATAGAATGAGGTTTTGTTTTTGCAGATTTCTGTGGTATTTCTTATGAGAAACAAAGAAAACCAGCTACTGAAAACGACAGAAATAGCTCTCACTTTAACTCGGCATTGTGGTTAACTGTTTTAGCTTCATGAACCGGAGGTCCAGTTACCAAATTGGCTAAATGCGTTTCGGGTGAGCAACATCCAATCCACTATGAACTGAAATTGTTAGTTGTTTTGCTACCCGTCGATGAACCTGTCCGAAAGTATGAGTGAACAATTGAGTGATGGCGGCGGCTACTGAACCTTGGCACGGTTGCAGTTCTCGACGATCAACACGCTTTCGAGCTAGCTGAGCTCGCGCATTCTTATGAAGTAAGTTTGCTGGCTGGTACCGAGGCGACTGGAAAATAGTATGCCGGTTGCAATTACAGATCCGAGAGTTGTTTCAAATGGGGCAGGACCTCTGCTCCACTCTGCTCTACAATGGAGAGTTACCTACTGAGTTGGCACTGGAGATGTTGGTCTACGCCTTCAACTACTGCGCCATAGTAAATGTCAAATCAATTGTGATCCGAATTTAGTGACAAAGTTTTATCTTGTTATTTGTTTGGCGCTTGTTGCGCATGTTACTGTTTCTCTGGTTGCTCGTGCCAGGAGCCGACTGGTCTAGGTTCGGTTGGAGCTAAGCCCACACAGCTGGGCAGTGTCGTTGTTTTTGGTCGTGCAAAATGGTCATAAATAAGTTTTTGTTCGGTTTGACATATCAGTAAGATAAAGGCAGTCGAGTGCATCGAACCGCTAGTTTTAGTGCTTGTGTTTTTCGGTACTGTTGTGACCGTCAAGCACAGAGAGAGCATGTGCGCACAGAGAAAAGCTTTTAGATGGTGCCTACTGCTACGCTGCCATAGAGATGTCGCCAACCAGCCGTGTTCGCAGCAAGGACGTCAAACCCCCGACTTGGAAATTTTCGACCTGAAAATTTTGCGACCACTCAGTTATCTCACGCTCTACGGGTCTTCTTAACCCACAGTGGTTTACACCAAACGGTAGGTAATTGATAATTGATGACATTTTTTTGAAATAATAATCGATTTTTGGTTCTCCGCCCTTGCCCCTTGCCCTTCATTCGTCTCTTCTGAAATCTGTTTACATTTGTTTGTTACACATGACCGGGATCTTGCTTGTGCACTTCCCTTGCTTGTCCGAAGGGTAGGCGCTGTACTAGTCTCTGGGTCATGAAAGGGTTTAGTAACGTTTAATTAAACCCAAATCAAAGCTGCTTAAAGTTGGAAAAAATCGTTATGAAAAATTCCTATAGCCCATTTCAGTGCAAGCTGCATGTATGTATGCATGCTGGATTGAGAAGTGTGTGGACTGCTACAGTACACGTTGAAAGCCGAACAGGTGAAAAACAAGAACGACCAGCGACAGAAGAATGTAATTGAGAAGGATCTGGAGCATGTGCAGCTGATCAGAAGGGGCATTGTTGCAATTAAAAGGCATTGCTGAAGGGCATTGTTTTACCGATAAAAGTAGTTCAGTTCAGTTCAAAATTGGGCGAGAAATCCCGGGTGTCTACGAATAGTACCAGCACGACAACTGTCAAGTAATTCAGAGCATGAGTTTGTCGAACCACATGCATTATCCTGTTCTCGGAGAGAAGGGCAGATGTTTTCTACCCTTCTTGCTGTGTAAAGAGGACAATCGAATGGTAAAAAATCACCCACCGCACTAATTTGCACATAATTTTATGAATATTTTATAAATAGGTTGGAGAAACGAAGGTTGGAGGCGGGCGCAGGCACTGCAGATGAACCAGCTACCAAAGAGCTGCGTCTGGAACTGGTGGTGGAGGCCTCTCCTGACACTGCCGGTTGGGTGACAGCCGGACTTACCTTGTCTGCCGCAAGTGACGCTATTACCTCTTCTACTGGTGCGTACAGTATCGTACAGTACAGAGATCGTTACAAGAAGAGCTCGGAGGATCTGCAGGCTGAGAAGACGGAGTTGCAGATGTGGCTGCTCCTCCTGTTGCACAAGCTGAAAACCAAGGAGCCGTGTTGAATGAGTTGGGCTTGGAAGAGGAAGAGGAGGATGTGCTTCCGGTTCAGGTTCCCGATGGTCACACTGGTCCGCGTCCAGTTCTAAGAAACAACAGACGCTGCAATTGCTGCCCATTGGATGCCGCCGGTCACATGCGGTTGTCCGAGCAGATGGGAAGGAAGAAGCGAGCCGCTCATTCGATTGTAGCGCAGCACTTCACCACCTGCCACCCCAAGACCTGCGGCTATGACTTTGACATCCCAACCGCGCATCCTCTGTGTACCTCAATTCCTGTTCAATGGTAATTGTACTAAGCAGGTGACAGATATGGTTGGATGATATTGCATATCATATGCATGAAAAAATGAGATATGTACATATTTTTTGCATATTTGCATATTTTATCAAGGCGGCCCTGAAATCGATAACTGGAGGTTTTACAAGCATTTTCGAGTTTGGTTGGAATGTCTACGCAATCTTTAGCAGTTATTAGACATACCTATTTTGCACATACAGACCTCATCTGGAAAAACACCAGGGGAAACACAGTTTGAAATGAAAGACCAGCTCATTTCGTAATTTTTAGATAATGTTTTAGTGCCGGATAGTGTACCCAGGGTACAGTATTTGGAGACAGGTTTTAGGGCATGGGTGTCCAAAATTTCCAAAGTTTATGGTAGCTTTAAAGCAGGTCTACGTATATTTTTCTCATTTTCGATCGTTTTCACTGACACAAAACTCACAAGAATGAAAACTTTACATGGTCTGCGGATGAAGTCTCATCATATGACTCAACCATTAGCTGGGTGCATGCCCGCTTATCTCAAGACCAACGGGTGGTAAAAATACTGTTTCTCTGATTAGCCGAGCCATGCGAGCCAGCGAGATTGATTGTAATTCAGTATCGGTGCCTGATTGGTGAAATTCAAATGGCTGGCCGCAAGGTCAGCTTAAAAGGGCGCTTCCAGCTATTTTAAATCAGTTGGTCTGATTTCTCTCGCTTACTTCGATATGCCTGCTTTCTTCCACTCTGGTTATGGTGTTGTCGACCTGTCGTTGTCGCATGCGCTTTCCCAGCATAGCGGTATGGTGATCGGCAAGAGCGTTTTCGGAATGGCGGTAAACGACATGGTTGTAGAGACCATCCGGTACGGCGTGCCTGCCTTTTACACCAGGACCATCGTGGTGGAGACGATGTGGCCGGAGGTGGTGGGTTGGTTGGGTTCCGGCATTTGACCTACCAGATCCATCCGCGTCATTCTCGGCAAGCGCAAACAACCTCTAGTTCATGGTTACCGCCTATCCGATATGGCTTGCCGCACAGCGCACCGTTTCTCAGCAGGAACATGAGGTGACACAAGCCGAGAACGCCCGGCTTCATGCCATCAGACACTTTTGAGGCTATCGCTCGGACAACGGCCCAATACCATCAGGGCCACCTTTGGAATGGTGGGTCTTGCTTAGGTAATTAGAAACTAAGTCAGCCTACTATTCCTATGGTGGTCTAACACTACTGTATGGTGAAAATATTCTGGGTAAGTATTTTTACTATTTTGCATGCTTTGTTGTACGACTTGTGTTTGCACTATTTAGCTGTCCGCTCTGAAGAGCAAAAGATTTTAAACTTACCTTTCCGATGATTGCGTCAGAAACATAGACACGGCACTCTGTGCACTAAAGTGTCTGAGCCTAAAGCAGAACAAAACTCGCACATAGAGGACTCGGCACACTAAAGTGTCTGAGCCTGGAAACACCCAGATTGCAATAAAAAGATGGCAGCATTTATCACATGATTCGACGGTCTGCAGACAACGTTTGTCGCTAGATAAACTACATATAACAGCAGGAAACATTCACAGTTCAAGAATGTCTGAAAACTCTGCGGTTCGTTTTATTGTTCGACTGATGCGTGTACAATCGCGACATACAAATCCCACCAAACTTTCTCTGAATACGGGGTCGTGCTCTTCTACTACGACCTGAAAGATGCGAAATAATGTCTTATGTACGTATGTAATAAATTCGGCACTCAGAATGTTGACAACCCAATTTGGGCAAGTATGTAGCGTAAGCTTGGCCCGGAAACGTACATTTTTTACCGCTAGGAGAGTGTAATTCAATCGGGCGCTGCGGCGCTGCGCAGGTAAAAAGCAAGATTGCTGCACGGGTAAGGGTGGGACTGAGCCGGTTTTACAATAGGTTTGGTAATAGCCTTAGGAGCGAAGGGTGAGACGTTTTGAAGGAAAACACATGTACTGGGCAAAAAACATGCGGCTAAACACTCCTACGTATGCAAGGCACGCTGCCCGTATTTGAACGGGAGAATAACAAGGTTGGATAACCGGAGAAGTGCATATAACCACTTAAACCAGTTCTGAGGGAGGCAATTTTCCAAAACTTTTATCTGAGGGAAGCAATTTTCCAAAACTTTTATCTGAGGGAAGCAATTTTCCAAAACTTTAATCTGAGGGCAACTTTTCCAAAACTTAAATCTGAGGGTCAGATTTTCCAAAACTTTAATCTGAGTCTCAGATTTTCCAAAGCTTTAATCTGAGTTTCAGATTTTCCAAAACTTTGATCTGAGTTTCAGATTTTCCAAAACTTTAATCTGAGTCTCAGATTTTCCAAAACTTTAATCTGAGTCTCAGATTTTCCAAAACTTTAATCTGAAGGCAACTTTTCCAAAACTTTAATCGGCAACTTTTCCAAAGCATTAAACTGACCGTGAGATTTTCCAAAACTTTAATCTGAGGCAAAGTAAATTTATTTGAAATATAATTTAATTATAATTTACTTACCAAACAATTTACTTGTACAGTATAGTAGATAAAAAAATGTCCCATCGCTTTTTCGGCCTTCACTCAAACGTTTCGTTCTCAGTCACTTCTTTACCGATTTGGCTCAAAGTTTCAGCAAAAAATTAACAACATGGTTGGCTAAATATTCTGCAAGTGTGGTGCCAAAATTCCGACTCATACTGGTTTTATGACCCGAAAACTAGGAATGAGGGTGGTCCACGCAAATTTAATTTTTTTCGGGAATACAAGGAGTACAGGCCTGAAACTTGCAGAACTGATTGGTGTTGCCATTGGGCATAACATACTAAGCGGGCAGCCCTGTAGCTCAAAGGGCACTAAAATGGGGGAATTTCAAAAACATGACGAAATACGACTTTTCTTCATAAAACCGGCAAAATGACGATTCTAAAGATTTTCAATTTTCAAAAAACGCTGCAGGGATGGTTACTATGGTGTGGAACAGAGCTTAAATATCAGGTTCATTTATTGTCGAACTTCCTGCTACAATCTATGTTGATTAACAACAGATTCAGTGCTTGATTCTAGAAGGTGCAGATTTCTTAACTATGGGATTTTCACTCATGTTTTTGAAATTCCCCCATTTTAGTGCCGTTTGAGCTACAGGGCTGCCCGCTTAGTATGTTATGCCCAGTAGCAACACCAATCATTCCTGCAAGTTTCAGGACTGTACTCCTTGTATTACCGAAAAAAATAAATTTGCGTGGACCACCCTCATTCCTAGTTTTCTGGTCATAAAACCAGTATGAGTCGGAATTTTGGCACCAAACTTGCAGAATATTTAGCCAATCATGTTGTTAATTTTTGCTGAAAATTTGAGCCAAATCGGTAAAGAAGTGACTGAGAACGAAACGTTTGAGTGAAGGCCGAAAAAGCGATGAATTTTTTCTGAATCAGTGAAATTAAATACTTCAAATTAGTCAAAACGGGAACGCTGAATCTCGTGGTGTTCTTCGTTTCAACGTGAACCTTCGAAAAATGCGATTTTTCATGACTTGAAAAATTCAATCGAGCATATCTCAAAAACTAGGCAAATTCATTCCGAGCTGTTTACAGTTCTAAACACTTCGTAACATAAGCTTTCGATCCATAAAAAAATATTGGGGGTCATCGATGGTAGACGGCCACTTTATAGCCTCTGAAGTTGGGGTGTCAGTAAAAGTCTGCCTATTTTTGACTTTTTCGTTTTTAACCAACACGTTCAAATGACTAGTGTTTCGTCTGATGTATTCCTTTTACAAAATGCCTTATACCGTTGAAGAGGGCTTGATTTGTAGATTAATTTGATGTATTAATGTTAGACAATACAGCTAGTATACCAGCAAAAAATAGTTTTCTGTTGTCAGATTCCAGAACCGTCGGTAAATTTCTGTGGATAATACAAGCGTATTTGCTAACATCTAGAAAAGACGGGAATTCATTATTCTGTATTGGGTTGAACTGCATGCTGTGCTCAGCACGATAAAACGAGACTACCAAAATCTGACTGTGGAGAGGCAATGGCTCTACAGTCTTCTGCTGCAATGCAGAGTTTGTAGTCCAGACACCAGTGCAACTGAAGTACCAGTTAGCAAAGCACTTTCATAACCTTGATGCACGAGAGAAGAGGAGACTGGCTGCAACCTGTTCAAGTGGCATTGTGCCGATTCTAACATATGCAGCTGCAAACCAAGAACTCAATCTATGGCATCACATCTTTGAGCCAGAATACTTGCAAGATGTAGCCCACAGCAGCAGAGCCCTACAGTGTGACAGTGGAGAGAGAATTGAAAAACCAAACTGCCTCCAAACAGTGTCTACTACCCATCTAATCAAGCTTTACCAAGTGTACTGCTCTGAGATTGGCTACAAACATGCACCTTGCGAGCGAGTCCTCTACAAGTTTCTGACTGTATTTGCGGCTTCACTGCAGAAAATAGTATGACAGGGCTAGACAACACAACAACAGACGGGGCTGAAGCTTTCAATTGTTGTTTACAATCTGACACAGATTGAACAGCATGGTGGAAACATCCGCGCAGTGAATGCAATTCAATGTGGGTTGAAACAGGTCAAACGGTACTTGAAACTTGACCTTCCTGCACATGTGCGTCAAGGAGGTTTATTTCAATTCAGATTCAAGGAAAATGGAAACGCAGATTATGTCGATTATTGTGGCCAGTGGAAGATCACGCAAAGAGATCTTGCAGCTCACACCAGGTTTGAGCAAACGACGATATCAAACGGCCCTAAAGAATGTTGAAAAACAAGGCCCTGGTGTTCCTGTTGAGAAAACATGAAAGCAGACGCAGTGACATTTTTGCACATACTTTCTTGTTGTGTAACGAACTTTTACTTGTGTTGTGTTGTGTTGTCATTAAACTCTCTTTTGGTTTCTTGGCCACATAGCGGCATTCACTGCGTAAACTGCAGTTACACAAAAGTAATAGTTCGTTACACAACAAGAAAGTATATGCAAAAATGTCACTGCGTCTGCTTTCAAAACAGAGATCATTAGGACCCGCTTTCCGTAGATCAACCACTTTGCAGAATTTTTTAGCCGTGTCTTGATGTACAGCATGCAAAATCTGTTGGCGCCAATGAAAAATGTTGTATGACATCAGCCTGCTCTAACTTTTTTAGCTCCCCAGGCAGATCTTCAAGAAGTCCACAAATCTTTGATCTGGGGGCCAGGCTTGGCAACTTAGGTTGTGAAAGATTTGTACTGCTTCTAACAATCTGTTTGTCATTGTTTGTGTGTTCTTTGTTACAATAAACTCTTCATTTGGTGCCGAGACGTTCGTTTTTGTTGTGTTGTGTGCGCCAACCTCTCTATCGTTCCTCAAGCCATCCAAACTCTACCAAGGCTACTTCTGCTCTACCACTCCCTACCACCACCGCCACCCCTTCCATGTGTCCACGCCACCATTTCCAGTGTCCAAGCACCACCAAGCCCAAGTTCCATCCCTACAAGCCAACCAGTCCAGTGTCCAAATGCCCGCCCAGTTCACCGCCCATCTGAGCAGAGTGATGCCATTCGTTTCCGCCATTTGTTTCACAAGTCTGGAGTCCATGAGTTCCATGTGCCCTTCAAGCAGAGCCCAAGCAAATACAACCCCACGGAATGCCATCACTCCGTTCTCCGTTTTCCCACTCTGGTGTGATGAAAGATTTGTACTGTTTATACATATCATTCACTTGTCTAATCTGTTTGTCATTATTTGTGTGTTCTTTGTTACAATAAACTCTTCATTTGTGACCATGCTCACATACATGTACATCCACCAATTCTTATTCTTCTGAGTGCTCATCACTCAAAGCAAAAACTGCATAATGATTCTTGCATGGGCCTCCTTGACGCACATGTGCAGGAAGGTCAAGTTTCATGTACCGTTTGACCTGTTTCAACCCGCATTGAATTGCATTCACTGCGCGGATGTTTCCACCATGCTGTTCAATCTGTGTCAGATTGTAAACAACAATTGAAAGCTTCAGCCCCATCTGTTGTTGTGTTGTCTAGCCCTGTCATACTATTTTCTGCAGTGAAGCCGCAAATACGGTCAAAAACTTGTTGAGGACTCGCTCGCAAGGTGCATGTTTGTAGCCAATCTCAGAGCAGTACACTTGGTCAAGCCTTGATTAGATGGGTAGTAGACACTGTTTGGAGGCAGTTTGGTTTTTCAATTCTCTCTCCACTGTCACACTTTTGGGTTCTGCTGCTGTGGGCTACATCTTGCAAGTATTCTGCCTCAAAGATGTGATGCCATAGATAGAGTTCTTGGTTTGCAGCTGCATATGTTAGAATCGGCACAATGCCACTTGAACAGGTTGCAGCCAGTCTCCTCTTCTCTTGGGCATCAAGGCTATCAAAGTGCTTTGCTAACTAGTACTTCAGTTGCACTGGTGTCTGGACTACAAACTCTGCATTGCTTCAGAAGACAGTAGAGCCATTGCCTCTCCACTGTCGGCTTTTGATAGTCTCATTTTTTGCTGTTGAGCACAGCATGCAGTTCAACCCATTACAGAATAATGAATTCCCATCTTTTCTAGATGCTAGCAAAAACGCTTGTATTATGCACAGAGATTTACCGATGGTTCTGGAATCTGACGAGAGAAAACTATTTTTTGCTGGTATACTAGCTGTATTGTCTAACATTAATACATCAAATTAATCTACAAATCAAGCCCTCTTCAACGGTATAAGGCATTTTGTAAAAGGAATACATCAGACGAAACACTAGTCATTTGAACGTGTTGGTTAAAAACGAAAAAGTCAAAAATAGGCAGACTTTTACTGACACCCGAACTTCAGAGGCTATAAAGTGGCCGTCTACCATCGATGACCCCCCAATATTTTTTTATGGATCGAAAGCTTATGTTACGAAGTGTTTAGAACTGTAAACAGCTCGGAATGAATTTGCCTAGTTTTTGAGATATGCTCGATTGAATTTTTCAAGTCATGAAAAATCGCATTTTTCGAAGGTTCACGTTGAAACGAAGAACACCACGAGATTCAGCGTTCCCGTTTTGACTAATTTGAAGTATTTAATTTCACTGATTCAGAAAAAATAATTTGGTCTGGCTCAAAAGGTTTCCCCAACCATAACTATAGTACAAATTTAGCTAGGGAAATTTGCATAACAGATTCGTTTTCTGCATCGAAAACTGTCCTAGAATATCGATATTAGAACTTTCAAAAACAATTTTGATTTTTTTTTTGACCCGCCAGTGTATCACTTTTGGCCCGTTTTCTCGTGCAGAGACAATTAAGGCGAAAATTCATTTTTAATGTAATTAAAATTATAATTTACTTACCAAATAATTTACTTGTATTAGTAAATTTCTAAAAATATAATTATAATTACAAATATAATTTACTTAGCAACAGTAGTGATCACTGGGATTCCATTTCGTCTATTCCTATTAATCCGCCCCGCTGTATCTCTTTCTGGGAGTCTATTCCCGCTCACCCATTTGTGCTCAATGCCATTCGCTACGGCTACCATATACCCTTTCTTTCGCAGCCATCGCCGTTCTGTTGGCCCAATAGTCGCTCTACCTTGGCTCATGCCGACTTTGTTTTTACTGCAGTTTGCGAATTATTTTGTAACCGGTGGGCTGTACCTGTCGTTTCCCCCACCGTTGTGTGTCAACCCGCTCCAGGTGGCCGCACAGTCTAATGGAAAAAAGTGACTCATTCTGGAGCTTACCTATGTTAATCGTTTTGTTTGGAAGCAGCCATTTCGGCTGGATGGTCGCCGCAACTGGGCATCAACTGCAAATCTTGTTCCATTTATCGCTTGTTCAAGGACTTAAGAGTCGGTGTCTGAGCCAGACAACCCTGTGCTGAACTCCCTATGCACAAAAATAGGTCAACCTCTCCGATTTTGCTCAAAATTTGCACAAATGATGTACCTTGGGGGAAACTAACCTGCACCAACTATGAGCCCCCAACTCGGCCTAATGTGCAAATTACATGGGGTCAAAGGTCAAATTTGGGGTAACTTTTTGGACCGAACATAAAAACCTCAATTTTCAACGTACAGCGTCCGGATTTGTTTTAACCAATAGAGCATGTCGCAAGCTATCAAATGAGTTATACCACGCATTTCTGCCTTCACGTACACAATACTTGTAACAGTTTTTCTGCTATTTTCACTTTCCCGAAATTCACATTTTTGGCTGTAGAACCAAAGTTCCCGGGACCCCAGGCAGTTTTTTTTATTCATAAGATAGGTCGTGAAGAGAGCTTCATTTTGATATATAACATTTGCTGTTTCCGCGGGTCGAAAGTTGTCAAATTTGCCTTTGAATGTTGACTCCCAATCTGACTTTCTTAACGTGTTTGCAACATGGATGCTCCCGATGTGTGTCAGACTGCTTCTTATAATGCTGAGTGTTTTATTACTTGATAGCGCTTGCTGCAAGCTATCATTTGACTTATAACGCGCATTTCTGTCTTCACGTACACAATACTTGTACCAGTTTTCCTGTTATTTTCACTTTCCCTATGTACCATTATGTACTAAAACTGTCTATTTTGTGCTCAGAATAACTTTTAAATGCGTTTTTGAAGGCTAAATTTTCAAAATTTTCTTGTCCTGGTTGGACAGAAGCCCAACCAGGCCACTTTAAACTACTAAAACTTGTAATTTCTATTAATCTTAAGCCTGGAATGTGTTTTAAACGCGTTTTTAAGGCAAATTTTGCTAAATTTTCTTGCCCAGGCACTTTCAAAATTTTACACCCCCTTTCCGAAATCCTGGATACGCCACTGGGTAGCACATGCTAACCCATTGTCCTCTCATCTCTGTGCCTACAGTAGTGTAATTTCTAGAGTGGGAAGGGCCCGTGGGCAGAGCAAGCACACGAATAAAGAGACAGGTACAGTCTGATAGGGTGCTGGTATACTAGTGCATTTCTCATCACGTGTAGCACTCACTGACAACATCTGACTGGACATCAAAGTCCCAACCGGGGCCTCCGCCTCCGGTGGTCCGGCAATCCTGCCGTTCTCGTCAAACATAGTGGGTACGGGCCAGTAAGTTTCCCCACTGTACGTCGTATGTCGACCAATGGCTTCCAGATAGAGATGATCTGGTGCAAGCAGCGGAACGTTCAATCTTTCGACGAAGTCGACCACTTGCTGTGTCCTTAGTGTGAGCTGCGACCTTTGCGAGTGAACATACAGTTCCCTCATCAGAAGCAGGAATCCGCGTACGTGCTGAAACTCCTGATAGCTGAATCTTTGTGCCAGGCGCCCATCTACTTGTCGTAGTACGGCCCACAAAACTCGGCCGAGTTCCATGTATCCCCTGTGATCCAGCTTGAATTCTCGCCACTTGTAGATCTGTGCCAGATTAAGACACAAACCCTGTGCGTCAAGCTTTGGAGCTTTAGGGGTTGGGGGCTCTGGCGCCGGCCGGGGAAGTCAAATATGGTTCCAGAGCGACAGAAAGGCAGAGCGAGGCTAGATAATGACAACTAAGTGAAGCGCGCTCGGCGTAAATATGTGTGTGGAACCGACAGTTAACGCATCCGGCTGCCGGCCTACCGGCTAGGTGACTGGTAAAAAACAAAAATCAAATGCCGCCTTGCCTTCCAACCTCTGAGGCTTTATGGGTACAAAACATTTTATAGGTCAATTAATCACATTCTATGTGTTTGCGCTGACCTTTTGAGGCGGTTGTCGTTCTGTGGTGCAGTCGAAATGCGGCCCGGCTAATATTAAACCATGGGCTCTTGTCGGTCTGTTTTGTCAGTATGGGTCTTTGTTGGTGTCCTTTCCTCCACATGGACATGGCACAAAGCCTACAATTCCTAACAAACAAAACTAACAAAAAGCTAACTAGCTAACAAAAACAAGCCTAACATTCTATCATTTTCGCTCTTTTCTAGTGCGTGGCGCTGCGCCCATCGTGATCTGAAATTGGAGTGGACGAGCATCACGTGAACACTGGTAAACCGGTAGTAGGGGAGTGAGTCCAACTGACAGTTGGGTCTTTCAATGTTGCTCTTGACTTGATGCGCCTAGGCTACGCTCCTCTAGAGCAGCCACTACCCTACCCTTTTCTATTAGTCAGCCAGGTCAACTAGTAAAAGCTGGCATTTCCGTTTGCTGCGCGCTAGCTGTTGATCGATCGCTTATCGCTAGTGCATAGTCAAGAACAGACCGGTTGAAGATGAGTCTCTCTTCACCGCAGAAAGCTATTACAAAGATCGTCCATTGTCCATTACGTCTCCGTGTTAAGTGATTAAGTTAAGTTAAGGGGTGAGTTAGTTGATTGGCTGGAGAGTTCAAACAAGCTGTAAGAGCACAAACTAGTTTACGTAAAGAAAGTGATAACTGGTTTTGGGAAGTTTTAAACGACCGACAGTCACTGTATAGATTTGGGATCTAGAGAGTGTGTATAGATTTGCAGTTTAACGAGTGTGTGAGATACTGAACGGTTGATAATAGAAATTGGTTCTCTTACAGTAAACATTCTCGGTTATTTGTTGGACTATTTGTTGGACTCGGTTCATTTGTTTGCGCAGTTTAAAACCGCCCGCCAATTTCAAAAACTCTTTATTACAAATCGTTGTCAGGGTGCGTTCTGGCTGGACGGCAAGCAGCGGTTGATAAAAACTACCCACCAGACGCTGTCCAATTATCCCCCAGAACCAAGGCCTCTATAAAGTCAGCGGTCTGCACCAATCTTCCATCCATCGCCTGCTGCCTGCCGCCGCCCGGGCGCCTAAAATGTCGCTGCCATTACAACTCGTGATCTTGTGTGCTTGTGCGTGGCTGTGTGGTGGCGGCGGCGGCACATTCATCGGCAGTGCCGCCAAGTTGGCCACAAAGGCCGGTCGTGTGGCAGGCAAGGTCGCCAATCCGGCGTTCCAGGTATGAAAATTTTGAGCTATGTAACTCCATGTTTACTCCTCTATCAAAACAGTTTACATTCACTGCGGCGATGAAGACGTCTGCCAAGATGTGGTAGCAGGAGATCCGTTTCAGCGCAGGTCTGGCCGCCGCATTGCACAGAGACTGTATCGCAAAGCGCAAGACATCGCTCAGGTGCACCGCACTAAACGCATAGTATCAAGCAGCATCTTGCCATGAGCAGACGGCCACATGCAGCACCAGATCACAAAATTCAACCACACTCTATTGTCGTTGGTGGAGAAAGGCGAAGTTCGAAAACGTAACAAGAATCTATAAGTTGGGACCGACGATTTTTTTACAGGAAACATCAGTTATATGGACCACAAAGCTCTGCTGTCTGTATTGATTTGATTGAGAATGATGCACAGAGTATTGAAGAGGAATGAGGGCGAACAGTGCCAGAGAGCCGAAGAAGGGTCGGTCAGTCAACAGCTGAAAAAGGGTAGGGTTGGGATGGGAACTTGAACTTCCGGTGCTAACATTTTTTCGTAATGAATCAAACTGACTAAAAAAGTCTATAGGCCGTATTCAAGTTTTAGGAGAAAATAAGAGAACCAAATTTTTGGTAGACCCCCTCGGCCGGCCGTATTCAAGTTTTAGGAGAAAATAAGAGAACCAAATTTTTGGTAGACCCCCTCGGCCGGCAGAAGGTAAGAGAATCAATAATTCGGTAAAACCCCTCGGCCGGCCGTATTCAAGTTTTAGGAGAAAATAAGAGAACCAAATTTTTGGTAGACCCCCTCGGCCGGCCGTATTCAAGTTTTAGGAGAAAATAAGAGAACCAAAATTTTGGTAGACCCCCTCGGCCGGCCATATTCAAGTTTTAGGAGAAAATAAGAGAACCAAATTTTTGGTAGACCCCCCTCGGCCGGCCGTATTCCCAGTTTTAGGAGAAAATAAGAGAACCAAATTTTTGGTAGACCCCCTCGGCCGGCCGTATTCCCAGTTTTAGGAGAAAATAAGAGAACCAAATTTTTGGTAGACCCCCTCGGCCGGCCGTATTCAAGTTTTAGGAGAAAATAAGAGAACCAAATTTTTGGTAGACCCCCTCGGCCGGCAGAAGGTAAGAGAATCAATAATTCGGTAAAACCACTCGGCTCGCCATATTCAAGTTTTAGGAGAAAATAAGAGAACCAAATTTTTGGTAGACCCCCTCGGCCGGCCGTATTCAAGTTTTAGGAGAAAATAAGAGAACCAAATTTTTGGTAGACCCCTCGGCCGGCCGTATTCAAGTTTTAGGAGAAAATAAGAGAACCAAATTTTTGGTAGACCCCCTCGGCCGGCAGAAGGTAAGAAAATCAATAATTCGGTAAAACCCCTCGGCTCGCCATATTCAAGTTTTAGGAGAAAATAAGAGAACCAAATTCTTGGTAGACCGCCTCGGCCGGCCGTATTCAAGTTTTAGGAGAAAATAAGAGAACCAAAATTTTGGTAGACCCCCTCGGCCGGCCATATTCAAGTTTTAGGAGAAAATAAGAGAACCAAATTTTTGGTAAACCCCCCTCGGCCGGCCATATTCAAGTTTTAGGAGAAAATAAGAGAACCAAATTTTTGGTAGACCCCCTCGGCCGGCCATATTCAAGTTTTAGGAGAAAATAAGAGAACCAAATTTTTGGTAGACCCCCCTCGGCCGGCCGTATTCCCAGTTTTAGGAGAAAATAAGAGAACCAAATTTTTGGTAGACCCCCTCGGCCGGCCGTATTCAAGTTTTAGGAGAAAATAAGAGAACCAAATTTTTGGTAGACCCCCTCGGCCGGCCGTATTCAAGTTTTAGGAGAAAATAAGAGAACCAAATTTTTGGTAGACCCCCTCGGCCGGCAGAAGGTAAGAGAATCAATAATTCGGTAAAACCCCTCGGCTCGCCATATTCAAGTTTTAGGAGAAAATAAGAGAACCAAATTTTTGGTAGACCCCCTCGGCCGGCCGTATTCAAGTTTTAGGAGAAAATAAGAGAACCAAATTTTTGGTAGACCCCCTCGGCCGGCCGTATTCAAGTTTTAGGAGAAAATAAGAGAACCAAATTTTTGGTAGACCCCCTTGGCCGGCAGAAGGTAAGAGAATCAATAATTCGGTAAAACCCCTCGGCTCGCCATATTCAAGTTTTAGGAGAAAATAAGAGAACCAAAATTTTGGTAGACCCCCTCGGCCGGCCGTATTCAAGTTTTAGGAGAAAATAAGAGAACCAAAATTTTGGTAGACCCCCCTCGGCCGGCCGTATTCCCAGTTTTAGGAGAAAATAAGAGAACCAAATTTTTGGTAGACCCCCCTCGGCCGGCCGTATTCCCAGTTTTAGGAGAAAATAAGAGAACCAAATTTTTGGTAGACCCCCCTCGGCCGGCCGTATGCCCAGTTTTTAGGAGAAAATAAGAGAACCAAATTTTTGGTAAACCCGGTGTTGAAAAACCCCCCTCGGCCGGCCGTATTCCCAGTTTTAGGAGAAAATAAGAGAACCAAATTTTTGGTAGACCCCCCTCGGCCGGCCGTATTCCCAGTTTTAGGAGAAAATAAGAGAACCAAATTTTTGGTAGACCCCCTCGGCCGGCCGTTTTCCCAGTTTTCGGAGAAAATAAGAGAACCAATTTTTTGGTTGACCCCCTCGGCGGGCCGTATTCATGTCTTAGGAGAAAATAAGAGAACCAATTTTTTGGTAGACCCCCTCGGCCGGCCGTATTCAAGTTTTAGGAGAAAATAAGAGAACCAAATTTTTGGTAGACCCCCTCGGCCGGCCGTATTCCCAGTTTTAGGAGAAAATAAGAGAACCAAATTTTTGGAAGACCCCCACGCCCGGCCGAATGCCAGTTTTACGAGAAAATAATAGAACAAAATTTTTGGTATAGCCCCTCGGCCGGCCGTATTCAAA